>CAIGRP010015598.1:0-14929 GCA_903798385.1 Fraxinus cuspidata
AGATGAAGCATCTAGTTGCAGAGGTCAGAGATGGAGAAAACCTTGTTGCTCATGGTGATTATGGAAATGGCAGATCGAAGTCTCAACGCAGTAATCAGATTTGTAACTTTTGCAAGAAGAAAGGGCACTTGAAGAAGGATTGCTACAAATTGCAGAATAAAGAAAAGTTGGCTGCAAGTCGATATGAGAAGCAATTAGAGACTTCAGGTGAAGCAAACCTCGCAAAGAACATTATAAGTGAGAGAGATCTCCTGACTATTTTTGACATCTAGCCTAAAGCAGAGGATGATTGGATTCTGGATTCAGCGTGTGTGTTTTATATGTGTCCTAATAAGGACTTGTTTACTACATATGAAACCATTTCCAAAAGTGTCGTGGGTATGGGAGACAACACACTTTGTTAGGTTGTTAGAATCGGTACGATTAGATTGAAGCTATTAGATAAACAATTAGGACACTTGTCCAAGTTCGACATGCTCCAAATTCGAAAAAGAATCTCATATCGTTGTCTATCCTTGGTTCAAATGGTTATGAGTTCTTTGATGGAGGTGAAAATTTGAAGGTTTATAAGGGGGTGCCCAGATTGTATTGGAGGGATATAAAAAATCTCAATTATATATCTTACAGGGATCGTGCAGATTCTAGAAGAGTCAATCAGCACATGTTCAGTACCGTTGTGGACATTTAGTTTTGTACAATACCTTTAGGAGCTCGTAAATGGTCGGATTTGAAGAATACTGTTAAGTAGAGTTCAGGAGATATGAATAATGCCGCTTTGCCACCATCACACGTGGTGTCATTGTATTCAATTTCTAGGGACGGACCCGGTGGAAAAGGGTATATAGATGCTGATTTTGTTGAGCATGCTTTAAGTGGAGTAGAAAGTGTGCAATCTAGCAATGGGCCTTCCGTAAAAGCATATGGTATTGATTCTGTCTTGGGGTGTGTTACAGCCCATATTGGTAAATTATAAAATTATTATGATTTTTAGGAATTTGAGATAATTCTACAAGAGACGGACATATCAGTTTGGTACAATACCTTTAGACACTCGTAAATGGTCGGATTTGAAGAATACTGTTTAGTGGAGTTTATGAGATATGAATAATGCTGCTTTGCCACAATCATATACAGTGCCGTTATATTCAATTGCTAGGGACGAACCCAATGGAAAAATGTATGTGGATGCTGATTTTGTTGAGCATGCTTTTAGGGTAATAGAAGGTGCACAATCTAGTAAGAGGCCTTCTTTAAAAGTATTTAGGTCTAATTCTGCTTTGGGAGGTGTGTTACAACCCAGTTTGGTGAATTTTAAAATCATTATGATTTTTTGAGAATTTGAAGTAATTCTTCAGAGTAGTGCTTGAATTCATTGGAAGATGTGTATTATTTTGTGTTTGGTTAAAGAAATCAGTTTTGGTTATCGTTGAAGAGTCGTTCATTCCTCGCAGACAGATTTTCTTTTCCAAGTGGAGAATATTTTGGAACTTTGTTCGTTGCAATGAAATTCGTGTCAATGTGAAGATTGTTAGAATTTGGATGTAACCCGAATTTCTTGTTGAAGCAATTGAAGAATTCTAATTGAAGTGCACATTAAGAAGGATTGAGTTTTGAATGCTATTAGAGTCCTATATCAAGTTGAAGTTCTATTTTTCAAGCTCATTGGGAGTTGAAATTTGTTTTGGACTCGATTTTTTGTGTCATACTTTATCAACAACTCTAGTATGAAGGTTTGGACATCCCTTACATATTCCCTATAAATATTAGGTCATTCTATACAAAATATGTAAAAGATGTCCAAACCTTATTTTTGTTGAGTCAATAAAATATCTTAATTCATCTACCATATTTTTTATTTTTATTATTCTTTTACTTGATATAATACTTCATTATTTGCCAAATAATTTCAACAATTCATTCAGGTGGTTGGTTTCATCAAGTAGTATTCCAACAATACATAATTCTTGTATTTCAAACATTATTAACAGCTATCCCGGCATTAATATCTCTTGTTACAAGAGATATTTTGGTTGTTTCATAACAAGTGGTATCAGAACGATTTTGATTTTTTATTTGTTTCACACAATAAAATATTATATACGTCCACCAAAAACTTTTTCTTATTTCCTAACCACACATTCTCTTAAAAGTTATTATTCAAGACTCTTTTTTCTACAATAATGATTGTGAAACAAGCTCTTAATTAACTCTACAATATCCGCAACCATGTCCAATGCTTTATACTACTGTTTGTCAAAGGACATGTCTAATGCCATTCAAATGCAACTCTGTTTCGATGAATTCACAATGTAGAAAATTTCATTGCAATGGAAAAAAAAGTTCAAATTTCTACGTTACATTGCATTATTTGAGCATTAAACAGAAAAGCAGCAGGTCATATGTAAAACAAAGCATTCATCTTTATAACGTCAAAAACAAAAGTCCTATCCAACGGATGCTTATATACAAAATGGTGTTTTTCATGTAGGGCCTGCCTCGTATTCATGAGGATTAGAAGGCTCGTAAGTGATAATTCATAATTGAAAAAAAATATTAGGGATGACAAAAAAAAAAAAAAAATCTGCTCAATCCGATACTTGTGGGGCCTCGTCCCGAATGATGCAAGGATTACCCGCCTAATCGGGTAAACGGGGCGGGGTCATCGCCACGAAGCGGGTACATGAAATATAAATCCCGTCCCGTTCCCTATTTCGTTTGAAGTTAATTTCAAATTTAAATTTTTTATCAAATAAAAATAATATATTTATCATTATTTTTTAAGAGAATATATGTTGTTTTTAACAAATTGAAAAAAAAAATAATAACAATATCAGACGGGGCCAACCCTTCCCGTTGTCATTAGTAGAAAATGCGAAATTAATATATGTGGAAATATTTTGATTTGACGCTATTAAAATAATGTCTCTTTCGTTCTTAGATAATTCATGTGAGGGCACGTGGAATAATCACGACTTTAGAAGTCTCTTTTGCCCCCGATGAATCTCCGTGTTCATGAATTGTATAGATGATCTCATTGTCACTTCACATATAATTTAATTTGAAAAAATAAGGTTTAAAAAATACTCAAAAAAAAAAAAAATCAAGTATTTATTAATTTATAGCGAAATACGTGTTATATGTATATTACATATGGATTAAAAACAAAATAAATAAACAAAATATAAGTACTTGCCTACTTCTCTGAAAATTTATTATTACTATTAATTCCATTTGTTAAAGCTAAAAAAAATGAGTATTTGGATTTCAAAACGAATCAATTTAAAAGATGAATCAAGCATTATTTTTAACAAATAAAAAAAATTAATGAAAATAGAAACATTTGCACTCTGCACTCAAATATCTTCATCTTAAATAGCTATTTCTCCTCTTGTTTTAGTTGAAACACCAAGACTAGTGAATCTAGAAAGTGAAAGTTATAGTTAGATAAGATGATCTGTTGATTGTATATGTATTGATATTCGATTGTAATTATTTTTTCAATAAACTTGTTTAATTCAATTCATACTGTCAACATATGTTATTGACAATTATTCGTCGACATTCTTGATTCTGCAACCTATTGATCATTCAAGTATTACTCTGGCTCTCTCTAACTTCAATTCATGTCCTGTCCAAAACTCGTAATCTCAGCAAAACCCACATTTTTCTTTAGCTCCGGGGGGAGGTTAACGGCGTCNCCTATTGATCATTCAAGTATTACTCTGGCTCTCTCTAACTTCAATTCATGTCCTGTCCAAAACTCGTAATCTCAGCAAAACCCACATTTTTCTTTAGCACCGTGGGGGAGGTTAACGGCGTCAAATCCTTCTCCGGTCACCAGTAGCTGTTTCTTCTCCTCCCCCTCTATTGCTACAGATATCGTCCCTACATTATATGCCCATAAATTAACTTTTCGTCTTTTCGAATGTATTTTATATTTTTTAATATGATTAACACACTCATGGAGAATTAGCTGCAATCTTCATAGCCTTCATTCTTCTCTTGCTGGTAGACTTGTTCCCTATTTTCATATGACTTCATATGACACCATTAACTTTAAAACATGAATTAGAAACTTTAGAATCTTGGGACAAAACGATCATGAAAATTTTTAGTTACCATGTTGTAAGATATTTGTGTTTGTATGTGTCGATACACGTACATGACTGCGAATGTTGAGACTCGCCATAAACTTGAAACATGATTGTGGATACACGTACATGAGTCAAATAATGGATAACGAATTTAATTCAAATATTGAGATTCACCGTAAATTTGTAGACCAATAAATTGACGAGTCATGTCATTGATTTTAAACATTGATGTTTAATAATCATTTCTTTAATTTATTTTCATTGTTAATTAACCATGGTCCTTAATTTATTTTTAATATTAACTCTTAAGAAAAAATTGCTCTGTCAGGCCCACAAATTATGACGTTTACAGCAACATTGTCCTTAATATATATCACTCTCAACGTCATTAATTTCCAACCTTTCTAGATCGCAACTTCAAAAACTAAGACTTGATTCAATAATACGATAAATTTTCATTGAATAATAACATACATAATCCGAACCAGTAATTTTCTAGACAAATTTGACATGCCAAACATGAGAAGTGAGGTGGGACAAGTCTCCGCCTTTCGAAATCCATGTCAAAACGTGGTTTGAAAACGGAAGATAGGAGATTTGTATTAAGAATTTTCAACTGAAATTCTTCTGAAGCTTTCAGAATTGAAAAATTGCCAAGAGAGATTTTCAGCTTTGTAGTTCAATTATTAATCATGTAAAATTAGACCACAAGAGTGCTTATTCATGGAAAATTCAAATTTATATATATATATTTTTTAAATGAGCAAATAATTTAGAGAAACCGTTCTATTGTTGTGTATCTGTCAATGGTATTAAGTAACAAGAATTAGACATGTTTCTGGAGTCGACGGGCATTGCCTACCGATAACCTTTATCAAGTGTGAACGATTGTCGAAAATCAAATCCATTGGTCTGCAATATTCATCCCAGCCCACAAGAACAAATCCAAGGCATATAATATAATCTGACATGATTCGAAAGACTCAAACATACTCAATCAAGAAGGTTAGAGCTCGGATCCAATCAAGATCCATGAAGACTAGTCGTCAGACACAGGTCAAACTCTCGTTTCATGACAAAAATGTAATTTGACATGTTTGATACAATGGACTCCTATAAACGAATAAAAACTAAAGATGTGAAATATTTAGTGTCTGTTTGACACCCATTAATTTATTTTATAATTTGTTACATGACTATTTTCAACCATACATTATGTTATAAAAGACTATTATTAGAATTTGAGTGTGACCTGAATTCCTTGTTGAAATAATTGAAGTGCACGTCAAGAATGAATTGATTTGGAATACTGTTGAAGTCCTATGTCAAGTTGAAATTCTATTTTAGAACCTCATTGAGAGTTGGAATTTGTTTTGGACTCTATTTTTTGGTATCATACTTCATCAACGATTCTATTAGGAGGGTTTGAACATCCTCTATATTTTTCCTATATATATTAGGCTCTTCTATACAATTTTATAAGTGTGAGAAAATATATTACTAGAATTATAGATACCATTGTAATTTTTTCCCTTCTTCATTATTTTTTAATTAATAAAATCTCTTAATTCCTTCACAATATTTCTTGTCTTTATTATTCTTTTGCTTGATCTAATACTTCATTATTTGTCACATAACTTCAACAATTCATTCAGGTGGTTGATTTTATGTATTCAAACAATACATAATTCTTGTATTTTTAACATTGCTAACAGCAATTCGGGAATATTAATATTTCTTCTAACAAGACATATTTTGGTTGTTTCATAACAAATTGTATCATAGTGATTCCGGTATCTTGTTTGTTTCACAACAAGTAGTATCAAAGAGCCAGGTTCAGCAGTTCAGCAAGAGCGCAATATTTGATTTGTTCGAGATTTTTTGTTCGTGATGGCTTCCATGAAATATGAAATTTCACTTTTGGATCGGAGCATTAGATTTTCTCTATGGCAAGTTAAGATGCATGCATTATTCGCACAACGGGATTTAGATGATGCGTTGTTGGGAATTGACAAGATGCCCGTAACTTTGACCACGAAAGAGAAATTACTGAATGATAAGTCTCACATCATCTTTCTCTATCGAATACCATTCTTTAGCACGTTTTAAATGAGATTTCAGCTGCTACTTTATGGTTGAAGTTGGAGCAATTGTACATAACTAAAAGTCTGACAAGCAAGTTGCATCTCAAACAGCGTTTATACTCTCATCAAATGGCAGAAGGAGGATAATTAGAAGATCACCTGACTGTATTTAAAGAAATTGTCGCTGATTTGGAAACTTTGGAAATAAAGTATGATGAAGAATATTTGACATTGATCCTATTGTGTTCGTTGCCCATTTCGTTTTCTTTATTTAGAGACACAATCTTGTATAGTCGTGATACTCTCACCATAGAGGAGGTGTATGATACTTTGTATTCAAAAGAGAAGATGAAGTATCTAGTTTCTAAGGCCAAAGATGGAGAAGGCTTGGTTGCTCATGGTGGTTCTGGAAGGGACATATCGAAATCTAAGTTCAGTAATTAGAATTGTAACTACTGTAAGAAGAATAGTACATGAAAAAGGATTGCTACAAATTGCAAAATAAAGAAATGTTGACTGCAAGTCGATATGTGAAGCAATCAGGGATTTCAGGTGAACCAGACCTTGCAGAGAACATTGTAAGTGAGGGATATCTCTCGGATATTTTTGACATCGAGTCTAAAGAAGAGGATAATTGGAATCTAGATTCAGAGTGTGTGTGTTACCTATGCGTCCTAATAAGTATTTGTTTACTACATATGAAACCGTGTCCAAAAGTGTCTTGGTTATGGAAAACAATGCACCTTGTCGGGTTGCTGGAATTAATACAGTCAGATTGAAGCTATTGGATGAGATAATTAGAACAGTTGGCCATGTTCGACATGTTCCGGATTTGAAGAAGAATCTTATCTCGTTATCTATCCTTGATTCAAAGGGTTATGATTTTTTTGATGGATGTCGAGTTTTGAAGGTATGTAGGGTGCCCAGATTGTATTGGAGGGACAAAAAATGTCTCGATTATAAATTATGCAGGGTCGTACAAAATCTAGAAGAGTCAATCAGCACATGTTCAGTACCGTGGTGGATATTCAATTCGGTACAATACCTTTAGGAGCTCGTAAATGGTCAGATTTGAAGAATACTGCGAAGTGGAGTTCAGGAGATATGGATAATACGCTTTTCCACCATCACCTGCGATGCCATTGTATTCAATTGCTAAGGACGGACCCAGTGAAAAATGGTATGTGGATGCTGATTGGTTGAGTATGCTTTGAGTAGGGTAGAAGGTATTCAATCTAGCAAGGGCCCTTCAGCAAAATCATTTGGTATCGATTCTGCCTTGGGGTGTGTTACAACCCATTTTGGTAAATTATAAAATCATTATAGTTTTTGGGAATCCGAGATAATTCTACGAGAGTAGTGTTTGGATTGAGGTGGAGTATTATGTTTTGTTGGAGAAATTACTTTTTTTATTATTATTAAAGAAGTCAGTACATTCCTTGGTGGAAGCCCATTAGGAGTTGGAAATTTATATTGGACTTGAAGAAGAGTTCGGAATGGAGAAAAACACTATTGAAATTTTTTTGGGCGAGATGTGGTGCCTTGGCGTCAGCTTGTATGTTCTGGGTTTTGCACTCTCTTTTTTCATTCCGGACTCGATTTTTTGGCATCCTACTTCATCAACAACTCTACTATGAGGGTTTGGATGCCCTACATATTACCTATAAATATTAGGCTCTTTTATACAATTTTGTAGTGTGAGAAAATAGATTATTATCTTTTAAAATCATTCTAATATTTCTCTATCTTCATTATTTGTGGTGCAATAAAATCTTCTGATTTCCCAACCATATTCTCTTGTCTTCTCTTATTTTTCACTTACGATCATATACTCTATATTTTGTCATAAAATTTCAACAATTTATTCCGGTGGTTGATGTCATCAAGTGGTATTCAAACAATACATAACTTTTGTATTTCCAACATGACTAATAACGATCTAAGCATATTAATATTTCTTCTAACAAGAGATATTTTGGTTTTTTTTGTAACAATAAGCATGTATATTTTATTGAGAACAAAGTCCTATAGTGAATAACTAGGGTTCTAAGGGATACAATAATCATATAATTAAGGTTGTAGGGATATAATGATCATTCAGTTATTAGTATATAATTTAAAACAACTTGTTCATTGTCAATTTTAATCAGTAAGTGATATTATTTATTTCTGAAACTACTTGTCTAATAATAGGCCGCAGATGTTAATTCAACAAATTTCTAGGTTGCTACTGCAGTTACCCGATGTTTGATTGAGATATGGAAGTTGAAAACCTTTTTGTGGGTATAACCGATCACAGCAGTGACATATTATAAAACATAAGCAAAATATTACAATAGGGGAACACTTTAAGCTCATGTTTGATTTAGATAAAAATAAGATTGTTAGAAGATTTTGATAAAAAACTAATAAAAAATGTGGTAGAAAAGTAAATGTATGCTTATAATTAATTGTTGATTTTGACTTATATTTTAGTTTACTTTCCATGTTGGACTATAGTTGGAAGATATCAATTTGATAAAAACAAAAAGAAGACAACAAAATATACAACATAACACTTGTAATTAAAGATGGTTACATTTCCACAATGTAGTCTCGAAGCAAAGACTACAGTTTATTTAATTAAAGCCAGTTTAATGCAGTCTCCAAGAAGAGATCTACAGTTTATTTAACTCAACCAGCTTCATATATAGATAAGTAATTTATTCTCCAGCTGTTGCAGCAATGCGTCAAGTGATTACTACCTCCTTGATGAAAGGCTTTTTGTCTTTTGCGCCAACCATCACCTCCTCTGTAATTTCTGCAATTCATGAGGGGAAAATTTAGGGCAAACATAAGGAAGCATTTTGTCTTGCCATATTCAATCTGCAAGTCAACATATCATTAAGTTTATGTTTACGTACGTGGGCAAATTTCTCCGCATACACACCGGTCGTTAAATCCTGAGCAGCATCCTGGCAAACCCCGAAGCAAGCAGTATTGTTTACAAAGATCCACGTCGCAACGTCGAATTCGAGCACCCACCAGAAGAGGACCACTCGTAATTCGTGGGCAAATTCCTGTGCAACGACACGGGCCAGATGGTCCTGGGCAGCATGCTGGCTTACCCAGAAGCGAGCATTATTTTTGACAAAGATCCCAGTTACACCTTGTAGCATCCACCACAAGAGGACCACTCATATCTGCTTAAAACAAGAAAGAGTAAAAAATACACAAACACAGTTTAATATATAATACACTCCAAAGTAAACAAATAAGAATGCTTTGCTCTGAAATTAAAGTTGTTCTGGTTATTTCATATTTGATAAATTAACATGCATATAGTAGCTAATTAAAGTAGTTGACAAGCTATGGAGTTGAATAAATTTCGAACCAGTGCACAGGGAAACCAATAGCAGGAGGGACACCACTGCAAATGACCTCACAGATAACTCCATAATTGAGAGAGAGAGAGAGATAAAAGGCAGCTTTAGTGAAATGTGAATGAAGGACTCCCTGCTTTTATCTCTATATATAATGTTCTAAGAGTGTCTACTGTGTGTTGATGTTTTGCAGTGCAGGTTTTATAAAAAGTTAGAAAATGGTTGTTGTATATCATCATTTACACAATTTTTTATTGATTGATGATGTGTTAAAAAAAAAGTGTGGACTTTATTTTTTTTATTTTTTTTTTGGTTGATAGATTTTGACCCAATCAAATCTCGCCGTATTACTTGTCGGTAAACAAATATTTAAATTGTGATGTACATGTAGCACAAACATCCAGGTAAAACACGATTTCTTTAACTGGACGATTTTCATGAGATGTTGATCCGTGGACTTGTTGAGGCTTTTGGATTTGCGTCTATTTCTTTAACTGGAGGATTCTTCTATGGGTTTAAACACTTTTGAGAGAAACTGCTACAGTGGTTCTCCTTCTTTCTTCAAAACCTCACTTGAGATTCCTAATATCCTCCTTTCTGATTTTCGGTTTCTTACTTGGTGAAGATGATTAAGGACTGAGTGTTTTTCAATTTGTTTTGTTCTAAAAGTTTACTGATTAGGATTTGTGGTGTTATCAGGAATAGTAAACTTAGGGTATGTTTGGATACTAAAAAAAATAAGTCTCCCTGACTTTATCTTTGTAATTTGAACATTCTGTATCTTGGTTGCCATTTTGAGACTAATCTACTGTAGAACATTATCCACTTTTGTGGATGCTTAACAAGGGAATTGGTATTGAAAGTAGTCATGGAAACTCCGGGCAAAAAAATTTCATTTGTGTTCATTTTACTTTTCTGCATTTCTAAGTTTTGATCTTTTTGATTTGGGGTTTAATCACTATTTCTATTTCTGGGCATTTCAGTTTACAACATGTTTGGGGTAGCTTATAAGCATGAGAGAGAGAAAAAATTATACAAGAAGATACTTCTCTTGCCATCCCAAACGCTAGTTGTCATGGATGATTTCCTTTATCATGTTATAATTGGTGCGATACAATCTCATTTTCCATTTCAATTCTAACAAACATCTTAATGTCTCTATTGTCACTTCAAGGAACTTCCAACAAAATTTGATTGTCTATATCCAAAGGATAACAAGAACAAGCTGTGAGAAGTTCTATTTTTCTTTTCCAAATTTTGTCTCTGAAACCAATTAATTTGTTTGTTTGAGTCCTTAAAGGTGTCAAAATATATCGGACTACGCATAGTATCCTTTGAGGCTAGTCTTCTATGTAACAAGCTCCATTTAGTGGCATAGAATCGTTGCTATGGGGCACATAAAATATTTTAATTTCAATTGAATCTGAAATTATAAAGAAAATAGAAATGTGTTGAGTTTGGGATTGCCCGCGGCCCTTGTCAAACCACATATTTTGAAGGTTTAGCATGTCATGGTCCAACAAAAAATAGGGGTTGTATTAGGTAAATTAATATTAGGAGAATCGAATAGGGAGGGATGTGCAGAGAGATTTATATTAGGTGAATTATGAAGTATTATTTTAATATGGTGTTTATTATTATACCACATTAGAAAAATATACAAGTATTCAAATGTGTGTGTGTGTATATATATTGAAAATATTTCTATGTATAAATAATGTTTAATCATAATTTTATTGACAATATTTTTATGTACAAATACTTTTTCAATCATAAATAAATTTTTTCACGTATAATTAATTTTAAGTGAATTGTTTTACCCATCGTAATTTTTTACTTGTAAGTGTACTTGTGTATAAATTTTTACTTTTTAGTAAAGTTTTACTTGCTATAAATTATTTAACATAGAAGTGAATGTTTTATTAAAAGGTTAATTTTTTACTTGTACGTTAACTTTTTAATTTATGAGTTAATTTTTACTTGTACAAAAGGTCTTTTTCATATCACAAGTGTAAATTTTTTCCAAACACGTGTAATACAAATTTTAGATAAGATATTAATTGTACAAATGGTCCCCATTTCTTTTGTCCAAATCTAAGCACAACAATCACGAGTGAAAAAAAAATTAATAAGTGAAGTTTCAGTTTTGTGGTCCTTCATAACTAAAGACGAGCAGGTACAATGTTGAAAAGTCTGTTTCATATCATGCATAATTGAGATAATGCAAAAAAATATCTAATTGTTATGAAATAAAAATAATAGAACAAAATGAGAAGAAAATATAAGAGTTAAAATTCAAGTGTCTATTTTATTGAGAATCGAGACCAGTATTTATAGGATCTAAAATTTACTCTCTACACAAGATAAAACTTATCTATAAATCATGATAACACTAAATAATCATTTATAATTATTTACATTATTTTACAACACTAACCACATTTTTATATCAATGAGTATTTCATATTATCTGAAGTAGATTCGATAGTTTCTAAACTTATATACACTAATTGCACAAATGGTCCTCCATGTTTTTGTCCAAATCTAAACACGAAAACAACGAGTGAAACCTAGATTTTAATAGGTGAGGTTTTGTTTCATGGTCCTTCATCGTTAACGATGAGCATATACAATGCTTTGAAAAGGTCGTTTCATATTGTCGCACAATTGAGACAAATGTAAAATTTTTGAAACTACATTAATATTGATGAGTATTACATGTTATCCAAATTAGACCCAATATTTTCTAGACTTATTTGCACTAATTGCGCAAAAGTTCCCCAAGTCTTTCATCCAAATCTAAACACGTCATGAGTGAACAAAAATTGTCATATTAACTATTAGAGAAAGAGGTACCATAAATACTTTTAAAAGGTCACAACCACATCTTTATATCAATGACCATCACATGTAGACTAAATTTAGATTAGATATTTCCTACACTAATTCACACTACTTGAAGAAATGGTCTCTCCGTATTGAGAATTTGTGAATTCGGGACTATCATTTTTATCATGACTCTTATTGTCCTCTCTATCACTTGTCGGTCAATGATCACCATCATGGGTAACCAGCACCCGATGAGATGGCACTATCGTCTGTGCTGGCTCCTTCAAAATTTACAGTCGCAGCATGACTGTAGCTTAGTTATAGCATGGTAAGTTAAGTGGAAGAAGCAAATGGGAAGATGAGTTTAATTGGGTCAGTTTTTTTTTTTTTATTCAAGGCCTTTTCTTTAGTTGGTCTTGTAAAAAAATCAGCCTCTTAAGAATTGCAAAGGAAACAAAATTTAATCCCCACCTTGTTCGGGTTGGGGCCAAGGTGGGTAACTTCATCTTGGGGCGGGCATGGGTAATGGGTACCCCATCCCGTCCCGCCTCACCCCATTTATTTTATTTTTATTTTTTGTAGAATTCAATATTTTAAATAGAAAATTTCACGAAATTTCATTGGTTCTAATAGAAAATGCCAACTAAGATTATTTAGAAAATATGTCGAATAATAAAAGTTTTAGTTTACCAAATATATTTGAATAATTTGACTTTTAAAAATAAATAAGAAATTTAAAAATATATTATTGTCCTACTTTAATGAATGGAGACAATAAATGAATTATCAAAAACTTTAAAAAAAATAATAATTTAACGGGTATTGAACAGGGCAAGGGCCCACCCCGCCCCGACTTAAATGGGTAACGGGGTAGGTAAGGGGCGAAAAATTACCCGGCGAGGGTGGAGGTGGGGGAGTTTGCCGGGATCCTGACTCGCCCCGTTGCCATCCCTAAACTCACCCCATTGCTATCCCTAGATTTGAAGTGATCTTTTATATGTATTGATCAATTGATTGGAAATTTATTATGTGAATTGCAATGATTTATGAAAATTTGTGAATATGTGATAAATGATAAATTGGAGAATTTGTGAATATGTGATTTTCTGTGACAAATGATAAAGTGGGAAATTTGTGAAGATTATAAATATTATATTAATTAAATATTAATAACTGATCTCACTATTACAATTGTTGACCGTTGATGGTCAATGATGAACGATCAACTGACCTCCAATCTTGGATTCACTACTGATCATCATAAGAAATTTACATGCATTATTCACTTCCAATAATTGAAGAAAATAAATAAACAAAATAACGACTTTTCTTTTATTTGAAATAATAAAACGATTAAAGGAAATTTTTTCCTTTTTTTCATCTTTGATCTCTATAAAATAATTGCAACCAAATGTATGATTAGAAGTCTAGAACCACCCTGTCTCTCGCAACATTTCTTCTCTCTAGATTCTTAAAAAAACCAAACCTTATGGATCAATTTTCAATCTTGGAATAGGGTGGTTACCTTGTCCACAAGTAATCAATCATCTGAACTTCCACAAAGAAAAAAACATTAAATTTTACACAGTGGAATTAGTTGGGTTGTAAGCAAAAATTCTCAAACTAGAGAACTGTACCAAAATCGCTTTTGAAATTGTTGATTTGGTGTCAGGTCTACCCGTAAATGAAACAATGTTAAATAATTTCGTTTGGGTTTCAATATAAACAAATTGGAGGACCATTTTGGATGTGATTGGAATTTTGAGCATCTAAATGGGTTACTCGAAAAGTTAAAGGACTGAATTGAAGATGTTGAAAACTTTGAGGTGCTAGGATGTAAATACTTTGCATATGGTGAGTAAGAGGTGCGAATGTTATAGGACCTGTCTTGTCATACCTTGCTGTCCAATTTCCTACTTCGAGTGGGAAACATACTGAAAAATCGTGTGTCAAACTGGATACCACTTAACAGTTTATAGATTACCAATTTAACGGCTTTTAAATTATCAAATGGTTGTTACTTATCCGTTTTTAGTTTTGACCCTACGTGCGGAATTAACCAATCAAAAGCAACAATTCACTTTTATTTGTTTCTAGATGATTAAGTATACAAGTCCAATAATCCTAGGTTGAATTGACATAGTAATAAGGAAAGCAATAATAAACACCGATATGATAACAGAGAAATCCCAATTGGGTAATAACTCCGGGACCAAGCCAGTTACCTCCACTATAGACATTACGGAGTGAGTTACAATTAGATGTTATCTAGCCAACTCCACTAGACTTCCCAATCTATTTTTCGTTAACTCCAAAGTTTGCTCCAAAATCTGCTCCAATTGTCTCTTCCCAGGGAATTCAAAGAACCTGCTCCAAGGCTTTGTGCTCTTTCCGCGCTTGTAGTCCAACCTCTTTTAACCTCCAGAAACTTCTGAAATCCAACTGATAGAGTACCTTCCTATGACCAACGGAAAGTAGGTGGTGTTTCAGATTCAATGGGTTCGATTTTTTTCCTAAATATGTGGTTGTATGAACTCAAGAAGAAAAGATGGAATCAATG
>CAIGRP010015601.1:0-27022 GCA_903798385.1 Fraxinus cuspidata
CTCACTGTCTCTCTCATCTTTCACTAATCACTCCCTAAATTCCTCTTCACCGGTGGTAGCGGCATCCTCTTCACCGGCGAAAGCGGCATTTGGGGGCAAGGAGCGATGCTCTGAAATTTTCCCTAGAAGGAGCGCAAATCGTCGGCCAGAAGGAGAGCGAATCGTCGCGAGTTTGCGACGGTGAAATGACTGTCCGCTAGAGATTTGGGTGGCGACTTTTGTGGTGGTGGATCGATGGTTGGGGTGGTGGTGTTTTGTGTGGTGAATCTACAATTGTGCCGGCATGGTGGTGGATCTGTGGTGGGCGTGGTGATCCGTGTGGTGGTGGTGGTGGTCTGTGAGATATGCGAGAAGCGAAACAGATATGTGAGATGAGACGGTGGTTGTTCTGTGGTTGTGTGTAGTGGTGGTGGATCTTGGTGTTGGTGGTGGTGATGTTGAGATGTTGGTGGCGATGGGCCNTGAGACGGTGGTTGTTCTGTGGTTGTGTGTAGTGGTGGTGGATCTTGGTGTTGGTGGTGGTGATGTTGAGATGTTGGTGGCGATGGGCCAGTCGAGGTGGTGGCGGAGTTGTTGGTGGTGCTGTTATGGTGGCGGCGGCGGCGGCGGGATACTGTTTGTGACCAACTATTTGGTTGGTCTGTGACCAAGTATTGGTGGTGGATCGGGATTGGGGGTGGGGTTTTTTGGTGTATGTGACCAACTATTTGATTTATTGTGACTAACTATTAAAATGTGACTTTAAAATTAGATAATTTGTGAAAAAATAATCTTTGACCAACAAATTTGAAAATGTGTGATCGATAAATAAAACGTGACCTATAAATTTTTTTTATCTATGACCAATGAAATAAATTGTGATATATAAAAATTTTGATTTATGACCTCGAAATAATCTGTGACAATTAATTTGATAATATGTGTCCAAAAAAAAAGTTGTGACTCATGAGCATGCATTCGTGATCATGAATTATATAACTGTAATTTTAATATATTTAATTAATGAAATATATTTAATTAATTAACAAATACCTGATTTTTGCATTTTTAAACTTAAGGCCTGAATTTTGAATTTGGAAAACTTGATATCTGATTGTGAACTATTCCCATCTTTCAAATCTTTTAATACGACCAACCTACTGACCTACATAGTGGTGTAAAATTGGACAAGTCATGTTTTTGGCCCGTTCAAATATGGCCCATAATTTGAGTGGACCGGTCCACGGGCCAATAACTGAAAACTTCGAATCAATCCAATTTAAATGATCGAGCATAACAATTACTGTCGTGCCATCGAGCCTGTGTTAATATTACAAAATTAATAATAATAACGATAATAGTTTGAATTTGAATTTAAAGAGATGATTGACCATCAGCCTTTAAAGACATTTGTCAATTTTATGCCGTGGATCGATTCAAACTACCCAACCCATTATTACACCCGTATACTTATGAGAAAAACTTTTATTCTATGAATCGATTTTGATGGTTTATCTATTCAAAACTTAATTAATTGAGAGTTAAATAATTTATTGAGAGAATCTGTGGTTGATAAGAGAAGAGAGAAAAATGAATTAGAATTTAATGGAGATCAAACATGGGCTAGGCTTGCTCATGCTAATATATATCATATCCACAATTAATCTTTGCATTTGTCTTAACAAATACCATGAAAAATAATTTCATTTTGACTAGCAACGTCGCATTAATCACTCAAATGAATAGTTTGCATCAACTTCATGAGCATCCCATAAAAGCTACATAAAAGGAGTGATTAGGCCATCTTTATTACAAATATTGTTATGCCTCGCAAATGAGACTCAAACAGCAGCCACGTAGCGTCCCACGTGGAGCCGCTGTGACGATGTACAATGACCGAAGCACGCGTACAATGACGAAACCCCTCGCTGAAGCCATGTCATCCGAAGCTCCCAGCTTCTAAGGACTTCAGACGAATGAAGGCTCCACAAATCTTTTGAGGATTTGGTGAATGGGACTGATGTGATAACATACCGCCTAAACAAATGAAATCCTGTCATCCCATTCTCCAAAAATACCAACACAATGTAGGGCAGCTCCGCCTTTTCCAAATACTCAAGTGCTACTTAGGGAAAGTGGGTGGTGGGAAAATCTGTTATAGGACGTTCTAGTGGGTCGGATGAAGCCACGTGCGCTTCATCCAATGGTCATAGCATCAATTATAATGTCATAAATACTCCCTTTGTTTCATTTTAAGGCTAAAGCAATTCCAAATACTAAAAACTTCACTTCTCTCTCTAGCTTTTCATATGCAATATTACTCCCTTGTTGGAAGTTGATCTAGCAATATTTCATCTCGTTGTAGTGTTGATACACTCCCAAAGCTCGAACACTTAGTTGGTTCGCGTCTCAAAAAGTAATTCCTCATACATGGGGCTTGATTTCTACTTACATGGAAGCGAGTAGGACTCGAATTTCTATTAACTCATTTTTTTGAGGTCAACAAATATAAATACAAGTACTAATAGATATAATTTTCACTTATTTTCAAATTTAATATTTTCAATCAATGTGACCTACCACGCCATTAAGTGATGGTCATGATTCTTTATTCAATTGAGAACATTATTCATCATCAGTAAAGACGAATGAACAGACTGCACCTTTAGCCTCTTTAACGAAAGTAATCCATTCCGTTCAAAACCAAAAGGAAATAACTAAAAATGAAGGAACGTGAAGAAATGACACATGAAGTCGAATTTGAATATATACTTGGTCATATCAAAGCATTGTCATCAACCAGCTGAATCAGTTCGCTATAGTGAACAACAACACAACCATTTCAAAGTTTCAAAAAATGACAAATACACTCACCAATGGCCATAAGATCTTTTAAATTCATCTCCTGGCCCAGAACTACAAATACAATAGATCAAAAAATTCAAAAAGAATGGGGAATACTACTCCACTCACCCTCAGGAAAGTTTCTACTTGTCAGTCTAAGGCCAACTTTGAAGAATGAGAATTACATCAGATTGTGTATGAAGTAACTCTGTGCAACTGTGTCACTCTTTATAGTTGCCATTGCCTCATCTACATGCTTCTGCTGTTCCACCTTCCTCCATGGTAAAGACAGAGGCCAAAAGGAAAACACTAATGCTCCTCAGTTTCATGGATCCCACGAGCAAGCTGGCAACAGGAAGCAGTCTCTAGAAAGATTTAGCCGAAACACTCTCGAGAACCCTGGAGTAGAAGCTCCAATAAATATTTGTCTCATCTATAGCACCTTGACCGAACGGATGTTGCTCGACATATTTCTTTACATCGTCACACTTCAACATATCTTCCAAATAAACTCGAAGATTACCTCCAGGACCTGTGATGAATACGAGTTTATTATAGAGGCAAAATCTTCATTGTGACAAACTCAAAAAATGGGGCAATACAGATACCGTGCAAAAATGCGATATAAAATTATAAAGAGAGCAAGGGAATTGATAAAAAAAAATCAGCAAGAGTAAAAACAGCAATTTTGAGCTGTCTGTTGCCATCCTCATTGTACACTAAGGCTTCTTTCGAAACTTGGCTATCCATTGAGATATCTAATTTCACATCTTGAAACATGAAACGTAGCCAGAGCGTTAAGTAAAAGAGGCTTTAATTCCATGAATGTAATTTTATTTTATCAACCATAAATGTAATATAAATATTTCATGCCCACTAAAAACCAAAAGGTGGAGCCGTGTAATTAACAAGGACTGCTCAGCACAACAAATAAATGGACTGTGTAAGATCTCAATACTTGTGATAAACATGCAGTCATTTTGCAAGTAGACTGTTGGATGGTACTTCAGGGCAATTTTTTGGTGACATGGAGAAAGCAACAGAAAGGTTTTTGCGTGAAAAAAACCATTTTTTGTGAGTTGAAAGCATCCAGTTTTTTCTCTCTGTTTATTTGGAGCATTCAACCAATTTCAACTTGTATAAGACTTGGGGACAGAAATTTTCATAGATTAAAAAACTTTGGCGGACTTTATGTATGTATATCCAAAATTTAATTCTCAAGAAGCTTTTCAATATGTTCCAAAACCAATATTCTAATCCTTGATTTATTTTTCACTAAAAATGGCCATTATGTGTCTTGCATATGTAAATGAATTTACTATGATGAACTATTTATACTAAATTGAACCCTATTTAAGTGCATCTACCTGTATTCTACTCTTGAGGTTTGGCCAGATTCCAGAGAAATTAAACTGGCCTCCCTTGTCAATGACAGACTCCAAACAGAATACAATAATGAAAAAGCAACACACATGAGAGGAAAAGAATCTCACCAAGCGAATTGTCACTTTTATCCTTGTAATTGTATGAATATGGAAATATTGCAGTGTGCAGCTAAAACAAGCACAAACCATAAACGAAGAATTAGGACATATACTTTAACTAATAGAAACAGGGAAACTAGAAGGACCTGATAGGAAACAAGTGGTGAAAAGCTTACAGGATTGAGAAGGGCCTTGTAAGGAGAATCGTCCAACAACAATGTGTTCGATTCATTATAATATCCCTTCTCCCAAGGAAGTCTAGGATCATATTTTTCCCAAATTTTCTTTAGCTCCTTCATGACCAAGGGTTTATGCTTGTTTTCAAGAGTATCGAACCTTGTTTGAGTACTATGTGACATATCCTGCATGACATTGTTTTCAGGAAGTGCTTAAGCTAAATCAAAGTGTAAATTAAACATATATGAGTGAACAATGTTGGGTACATTCAACTGCATGAGATAACAAACTTCCAACACCTATATGAGTTGAATAACCTCTCACCAAAACATTCAGATTGTTCAATAAATGAACATTCCAATTATTTGCATGCTGTAGAATGTAGCCTACATGCTGTAAATAAAATGATAAGTGTCCTAGTGATCACATGTACTTTGTGGAACTTCTACTACCCATCATTTTAGCATCCCTAATCACGTGCATAAGCTGTGAACTAAAGGATTAATGTCCCAACAATAGAAGTTTGTAATTATGATCTGACACTTGGACTTAAATTCTTGCATCACTTTGCATAATGACGTGTGCGATAAGGCACGTGATAAAACAGATAGGAAGAGATGAATTATGGTATTAATTGTCTATAAACAAGAACTGATTAATAAGATTATTAAAGACAAAACATATTAGGTATGAAAAATATATAATTTTGGAAGTACATCCTTTTATTTTGATGATTGTGGAGAAGATTACCCAACAAAATAGCAACTTGTGTCGTAGGTTTCCCAATAAATAATTGACAACATTATCAATAACTTTCCTGCACGTCAAGCACATAGCTAAGGTTAGTGCAACAAAATTTATGAGAAGAATAAACACCCAATAGTAGAACTGGTATAGAAGAGAGTTCTATTATATCTTTCAGAATCTGCTTACTCCTAGAAAATAGAAAACACAATCTCCAGCCATAATGTAATATAAAAAAGAAAAAAAAAAAGCACAAATTTGATGTATACTTGGATCTTGATGACCATATCGCAACATCAAAGTTCTCAAAGCAAAACTTCAGAAAATCATTGCAGTAAGGTCTCCTGAAAACTAGAAGAGGAAAGTTATAGCGGGTTAGATTTTAATCACTAATTTAGCATCCTAGTATTTCATGAGGTTAAATCAAGAGTTGCTTCAAAATAATGAGAAATATTTTTTTCTCACCGGCCCGTCCCAAGATACGTGTATCCGCTATACAGTCTTTAGGTGCTGGCATTACGATGTCTGCAAGTAGACCATTTACATCGAGGACAAGTAGTTTTCTCCTGACAAAAGCAACTGGTGCTATTCGTAGAAATGAATCATTTGATAAGGGATCTTCTTCCTTCAAAATAGGAGAAGAGAGATGCTTGGTCACCTCCACGTCACAGGAAGAGCATGCAGCTGAATCTTTACCCTGATAAACAATATTTTCTTCTTCGTTCTCGATTTTCTTATTTTTACTAGACATTTCACAAGGAAGAGGTGAATGTTGGCTTTCACAAGAAAACATTTCAACTTCCATCTCCCTTGGCCTCTCCATAGGTGCAGATCCCAGCTCAGGGAATTTAGAATAAGATTTTGAATTTTTATTTAAGCCAGCAGGTCTCATTGTATCATGCACCAAATGCAATAAAGAGGTAGTGCTCTCATTTGTAATTAGCTTACTGCCATTCCCTATTCCATGACTTACATCCGGCAAGTTCAGATTTGACTTTATATCCGCACTTTGAAGTTCATCTTTAGTATTAGCCCTCTTTCCGTGTTGTTTTCTCCATCTCCTTTTCCTCTGCACTATCCCTTCTGAAAGATTTTCAGTTGACTTTGTACTCATTGTAGACCCTTCAGCGTGCAATTGTGCAGTTGAATCTAACTCAATAAGATTATTCTGCAAATCATTATTGGCTACAATAACAAGTTTTCCAAGGGTGGGATCTTCCAAAAGATCATCCATTTGATCGACGCTTTGACGTTCACCTTCATTTTTAGCCATCTTTTCCTTCTGTTTTTTCTTTCTCTTTTTAGTCTGCACTGACCCGTCCGTAATATTTTCAGTAGACCGTGTATCCATTTTAGATTGTTCCACACACCATTTTGCAGTTGAATCTAACTCAATAAGATTATTCTGCAAATCATTATTGGCTAAAATACAAAGTTTGCCAATGGCGGGAACTTCCAAATTATCACCCATCTGATCTTGCGAAACTTCAAGTGGAAGTAAAATAGCCTTCTTTTTAGTCTGTTTTCTTTTTCTCTTTTTTCTCTGCACTGTCCCTTCTGTAATAATTTCAGTTGCCCTTGTATCCATTTTAGATTGTTCCACGTGCGACTGTGCAGTTGAATCTAACTCAATAATATTATTCTGCAAGTCATTATTGGCTCCAGTACAAATTTTTCCAATGTCATCATCCATATGATCCGCGCTTTGATGTTCACCTTCATTCTTAGCCTTCTTTTTCTTCTGTTTTCTCTTTCTGTCTTTGCTAACCACTGTCCCTTCTTTAATCATTTCAGTTGACCTTGTATCTGTTTTAGATTGTTCCACGTTCAATTGTGCAGTTGAATCTAACTCAATAAGATTATTCCGCAAATTATTGGCTACAGTAAAAAGTTTGCCAAGGACGGGAGCTTTCAAATGATCATCCATCTGATCGACGCTTTGAAGTTCACCTTCATTTTTAGCCTTCTTTTTCTTCTGTTTTTTCTCTCTCTTTTTCCTCTGCTCTGTCCCTTCTGTAATATTTTCAGTTGACCTTGTATCCATTTTACATTGTTCGACATGCCATTGTGCAGTTGAATTTAACTCTATAAGATTATTCTGCAAATCATTGTTGGCTACAACACAAAGTTTGCCAACGGCTGGAACTTCCAAATGACCATTCATCTGATCCACGCTTTGAAGCTCACCTTCAATTTTAGCATTCTTTTTCTTTTGTTTTCTCTTACTCTTTTTCCTCTGCACCGTCCCTTCTAAAATATTTTCAACTGACCTTGTATCCATTTTAGATTGTTCCATGTGCGATTGTGCAGTTGAATCTAACTCAACAATATTATTCTGCAAGTCACTATTAGCTCCAGTACAAATTTTTCCAATGTAATGATCATCCAACTGATCCACGCTTTGAAGTTCACATTCTTTTTTAGCATTCTTTTTCTTCTGTTTTCTCTCTCTCTTTTTTCTCTGCACTGTCCCTTCTGAAATATTTTCAATTGACCTAGTATCCATTTTAGATTGTTCCATGTGTGATCGTGCAGTTGAATCCAACACAATAATATTATTCTGCAAGTCACTATTGGCTCCAGTACAATTTTTTCCAATGTAATGATCATCCATCTGATCCACGCTTCGAAGTTGACCTTCATTTTTAACCTTCTTTTTCTTCTGTTTTCTCCTTTTGCTTTTGCTCAGCACTGTCCCTTCTATAATATTTTCAGTTGACCTTGTATCCATTTTAGATTGTTCCATGTGCCATTGTGCAGTTGAATCTAACTCAATAAGTTTATTCTGCAAATCATTACAAAATTTGCCATTGGCGGGAACTTCCAAATGATCATCCATCTGATCCACACTTTGAAGTTCACCTTCAATTTTAGCCTCCTTTTTCTTCTGTTCTCTCCTGTCCTTTTTTCTCAGCACTGTCCATCCAGCACGAAGTTCAATTGGCTTCGTGACCATTTTAGATTGTTCGGCCTGTGATTGTGATTGTGATTGTGCAGTTGAATCTAACTCCATAAGATTATTTTGAAAATCATTAATGGCTGCAGAACAAATTTTGCCAATATCAGGAACTTCCAAATTACCATCCATCTGATTCATGTTCAGCAGTTCACCTGCTTTGTTGGCCTTCTTTCTCCTCCTCCTCTTATTCTTCATTAAACTATCTCCAGCAGAATTCTGGATTGAGTCTGTATCCATGGTAGATGATAACCAATACCTGATGGCACAGCTGGCTACTTTCACGAGACGTTACTTCAAATTGTTCTCAACTATTTTTGATATTCATTCCACTGAATTTTACATCAAAACGGTCTCCAACTTTGCCTTCTCTGAAGCATTCACATTTCTTGACCTAACTTTCGTGTCAAACCAGAATAATAAGCAACAGAAACAAAGAAAATGATAAGGTGGGAAAGAAAAAGGAGATTTGGCATACCCATTAAACTTTTTGCATTATCTAGTGAAGTTACACGAACAAAATAATGAATATGGGTAAAGGGGCATCATAAAACATTTTATTAAAGAACCAAAAAATAGCAGAAATTTCAAAAAGTTTGCGATATCACAGATCTAAGCAACATTTATGTTGATCCATATTCTATTTTAGTAAATGAGAATGATCAACTAGCAAGAACTAAGCGATGGTAAAGGACCAGAAGTTCGTTGTCTTATTCATTACTGAAAATGACACCCATCAATTTTTGGCAGATCAGGATATAAAATAATAAGTTCAAGACAATTTAAACAAGTTAGCCTCTTAAATGCCATTTACTGAAGTCCCTCTTTAGGCTAGAAAACGGTATTCCAAAGGAAATACAAAGAGAAATATCACAAGCATTAGTTTCATGCAATTTATTCGTAATACATCCCATTCAGTTCCTCAGGAAACTATTAGACTTTGCTCGGATACTGGACTCGAGCGAGGGAAACACTAAGAAAAATCTTTTCCCATGTTCAATTCTAAAGGAAATGACAAGTAAATGCACAAACATGCACACTTGTGAAAATCATTTCAAGCTTTCAATTTTTTTCTTTTTCAAGATGGTCAACTACATTAAGAAGTTTTAATTTTAAATATGCTACATACTTTATCAAGTAAGAAAGGTGTAACGATCCATTTTTACTGATATTGCTTTTTCTTTTCCCTTTCCTTCAAAATTTCATAAATTCAACGGTCTGAAACTGAGGAAGACTACGACCTGCTATACAGAGTTCAGAACTAAAATTCGCCTTTCGTCTTTGTTGCTTACTTCCTACAAGTTTGTATATTCTTCAATGAGGAACGCTACATGTACATGCAGCTCCTGGGGCATGAGTCCCACCGTTCCACGTGCATGACCAAGTAGGTCCCAATATATATAAATGTCATGAACAGTTAGGATTAAGTCACTTAAACGACTTGCAAGATTATTGGAGGCCATGAGTATTCGGTAATTTCTTCCAGAAATCAAACAAATCACAACTGAAAATTTAATTCACAGCACCAGTTATTTATGTATCGCCTTTATTTTGATCATATCCAATAAAAAACAATCCAAAGCACATAAATACAGTATGCAGTCACTAAGATACCAAATTTATAGGCAAAACAACCTATCCAATAAACCTACAGTCATCGTAACAAAAATAGTGGATAAGAAAATATAGAAACTAGACATAGACATCCATCAACAAACCCCTACATATACAAATATGCAATAAAAAGAAAATCGAGCAGAGAAAGTGAAGTCTTCT
Source organism: Fraxinus cuspidata (assembly GCA_903798385.1). NCBI lineage: Eukaryota > Viridiplantae > Streptophyta > Magnoliopsida > Lamiales > Oleaceae > Fraxinus > Fraxinus cuspidata. Next base: position 9,961 of record CAIGRP010015601.1, read on the forward strand.
CCTTACCAATAAAAACCGATGAATATTCTGTCCCAAAAAACCCAAAGGAGAAAGCAAATTCTCGAACGTTGAATCCCTAGAAATTGATGTGCTCAGCTCTATATATAACTGTATAGGTATCACATTCTCACGGCCGGTGAATGCGAAGAGGGCCGGAGAGTAGGCGCTTATCAGGAGAGGCGGAGCACCGGAGAGTATGGCGCTGCTATTCTATTGTACAGTGCCGCCAGGTTTCTAAACGAAACCGAACTAGGTTTTTCACTTTTTATTTTTATTTTTTCTGAAAACAGGCTTTTTAGTAAGAAAATTAGCGCAAATAGTCCCATAGTTTGCTCATCTTACGTTTTTTGTCCAAATCTTTAAATCTTGACATAAATTTTAAACCTTGGCATTTATTGTATAATCAGTCCTTTTGGATGAATTCAGTCCGAAATTGATTATCTTTTATTTTGTTTTTAAAAAAATGACAAATTTCCCCTTAAAATAAAAACAAAAATTGCATTGCACACGCAAAAACAATTTTGGAGGACCAGTTGCTTCAAGAATGTTAAGGCTTGCGACAAATTCGTTAATATTTAAAAATTTGGACCATAACGCAAAATAGACAAATGTTTGAGATAATAGCACGCTTAAATGAACGACTTTTATTGGTTTCATTTGTAAATAATTTTTTTTTTCTTTTGCTAGGTGAACCATTCTAATAAACTCATGTTTTGCCATCCATTTTTTCTTAGTATACTTGATTGACATGAAAAATATCTCCTAAAAAAAAGTTGAAAATATTTTCAACGAAAAAAATAGCAATCAAACATTCAAAAGCATGAATTTGGGAGGAAAATTGACATTTTTCGTGAAAAATATTAGTTTTTCACCGAAGTTCTTATTTTGAAGTGCTTGATTACTATTTTTTTCATTGGAAATACTTTTCAACTTTTGAAAATATATTAGTTTTCCTCATTTTTAAGGAAAACATTTACTTTGATGGAGTAGGTTTTTGTGTTTTCTCGAGACAAGGAAAACATTTATTTTTTAGGAAATATTTTCCATGTCAATATAACACACTCTAACTTTTTCCTCAATTTTAAACCTTGATATTCACACAATAAAATATTTTACAGGTAAATAAATTCAAGTTTTTTTCCTACTTTGAACCATACATCCTCCAAAAATTTTATTATTTCAAAACTCATTTTCTTAAAAAAAAAAAAAAACACTCTTTTTAATAAGAAAATTATTAAAAGTCCTTAGTATTTGTTGACCTCAAAATCTGTTAGACCTCCAATTGCATTCCTGCTAACATATATTTTTCTTCCACATTAGGACGAGACGTGAGCGTCGGGTTCATTGAGATAATCAAGAAAAAGGATGGTGATGATTGTTACTCCAACGATCAAGTCTAATATTGGTACGAGTTGTATATAAAAAATTTGGGTACAAGTGGGGATGTCATGTGGTTCGCCGGCTTATACAGCATATGGCTCGGCTTAGGAAAAGCTCGAGTCGGGGTGGCTCTATGAAATCGAGTCTGTTCGGGTCGAGCCCCATTTTGAGTAGGGTTGGCAACGGGGTGGGTTCGAGACTGGGCACCCCCGCCCAGCCACCCCCACACTCCACCCCGCCCCGCCACCCGCCCCGTCTAAGGCGGGGCTAGGCGAGTTCGGCTCGAGGTTTCGCCCCGTTTCCCGCCCCATTTGAGTTTTTTTTTTTTTTAGTTTTTTTTTTAACAATTAAATAATTTTTTTAAAAAAAAATATACTTCACGGGGCGGGTTCGGGGCGGGGCGGGGGTTTTTAGCCAACACTAATTTTGAGGTGTTGGCTTAGACAGGGGAGTACTGTTAGGCAGGAGGCTGCAAAGGGAAACAAGTCCAGAAGACTCACATAGTGAGGCACACCAGTACAACAGAAGCTAAGAGCAGGATACAACAACAAGCCATACAAACTGTAAGAAGGTTTAAAGTTTTGCAAAAGTTTCATAAATTTTATTTACAAGTATGATCTACTGGATTCCATTGTCTAAATTTTACACAAATTTACATTCCGCACCCAAGCCCCGAAAATTGGGCAGGGCGGGGCGGGGTTTTTTGCCAACACTAATTTTGAGGTGTTGGCTTGAGCCCGAGCCTGCCCGTATGGCTTGATGAGCCACATGGGCCATTTTTGACCCATGACGAGCTGAGCCAAAAAAAAGTAATCTACAAATTTTTAAAAAATAAAAATAAAATCACTTATCTTTTAATCACACGTTCTCCCAAAAAAATCAATATTCCAAGACTCATTTTTCTAAAAAAAAAAATTCACTTTAGTAATTGCCAAATGACACTTAAAAGATAAGAATACCTACGGTGAAAGATATTGAGTGTGCAGTCCTTTATCCACGTGTCGTGCTCTCATTAGTTTGCATTACTCATTTAGTTGTGATAGGCTTCCTCCTTTGAGTTTGTTTCCTTGTGTAATCGGGTTTTCTTGCAGAGTTTGATCCCAAAAGATTCTCTTGATCCTTGGAGATCAAGCACAAAATTCTAAGGACTTGATGAGGTAATTTTCTTGAAGACTTCTTTATGAATACAGGTGACTAGGGAGCCTTCTTCGATTGTAATTGGTTCGTCTAAAGGAAGGTGTTACTCGAATGCTGGATGAATGTCGTCATAGGCGAGAAAAGAGGCAAACACATTACAATTGACGCTAGAGGGAATATCGAACACAAATCTAGCCACATCCCTTACAGTTAGAGGCTTATGTGACGTTCACTTCCATGTTGGTGCTTACGTTGGTATAATGATTTTGTTTTTCTTTATTCACCTCCTTAGACTTCGAACTTATGAAAGATTAACGTCATCAATCGTCAACATTGCTAAACACATTCGTTTAGGTAATATTGAGTAACACAAATAATAAACATAATTGGACTTACTCTTATTGTCACATAAATTGATATTTCAGCACTACATGCTAAGTAACGCCATCCTTATAATTGCTCTTCATCGTAATTTGTTCTTTATATGAAACAAATTTTCTCTCGAAATTTCTTCACGTCAAAGCGGTAAGAAGAGCTAAGTGCTTCCATGTGAAGTTTGCTCCCTAGTCCCCACCCAAAACATGTCAAATTTGAGGTTGCCGAAATATACAGCACTAGTTGTTTATATTGAGCAAATATCTTAAATTTTGATAGAATACCATAACATGCTTTAAAATCCATATGTAAAGTTCTTTTTTAAATCTGGTCGAGTGAAAAAACAACCTTAACCTACTCAAAAAGAAATGCTATCCAAAATTTGTTGTCCACAAATAAATGATTGCCACGTCATTTTATATTAAGGCGTCAATTAATTTTAAATATAAGTGGCAGCCACTTGAATATGCTAATTTTAAATTACGTGTCAACTATCTATTGGGTGAACTGTAAATTGGATAGCAAATCTTAGCACATGGAACGAGTAAATGCCATTTTGTCCCTTGTTACTTTTGGAGTAATTCACCAAGACCAAGTCATCAAGATTGGCTAAGAAGTATACCTTTTTACACACTTTAACGTAAATAAAAGCACCATACCTGAAAATCCAAGCAACTAAGGCCATGCAAGGGAGTTCCTTTCACCGATTTTGATCAATTTTGGGTTGCAATGTTTGCTAGGGGTTGAAAAAATCGATACTTACAAAATTTTTTTAGCACCAATTTTGGGTGGTTTTTATCGGTGAAATGTAATTTTAATCGTTTCTTTTAACCCACCAAATCGACAAGTTTTGACCGTTTCTCACATGCTTTCTCAATTTTGCACTCTATTAAATAATTATTACCAAATCTACCACTAAAAAAATGATCTTATACGTCATTCATTCAAAACATTTCTTCTCTGCTCTTACCAAATTTGATACAAAGTAAAATTCAGATTTTAATCTAAATCAAAGTTAACAATTAATTTTAACGACATATTTTATAGGCTCGCAAATTTTAACTACACATTTCATCATATTTTTTTATCAAAATTTACTGAAAATCTGATTTTAATCCGCTATATTTCTTCCTATTTTCTATGCTTAAATTGGAATTCCGTAGTCTCAATAAAATCTGAAATTTAAAATTGGAATTATGCAGTTCAACGAAATATAAAATTTGTTTTCCCCAAATCCAATCCGATTCAATTTTCTCATCTGTAATCTACAGGCTTATATGTGTAATTTTATTTTTTAAAGCACACAGCTCATGAGCTTTCAAAACTGATACTTTAAGAATCGACAGGTATGCCTATACTCCCAAGCAGGCCATTGAGGTTGAAATCACAGGATAATCATGGAATTAATCAACCATTCGGAGAGTAAAATAATCGCATTAAAAATCCAAAATTGAAGGCGGAAGAATGAAATTGAACAAATTATCAAGACCGTAAACTAACTTCAAATTTCAATTCATGGGCAAAATCTCAAGAATAAAACCCATAATAAGTTTCATCGTAACATTGTCTAATAGAAATCAAAGGCAGAGTATAACGCAAAAGCCTGTAAGGGAATGTTTAGAATCCGAGCTTGGTACGGCGCCAGTGGCGGCGCTTGGCATTGTAGCGGATGGTGTTGTCGGTGCGGAGGCGGATCCAGTACGGGATTGGCCTATTCTGCCTCTGCTTCTTCGCAAGCTTCTTCTTGATCATAAATGTCTTATGCGACGGCTACACATACAAAATCACACGAAAAAAAACCCTAAATTAGATTACAGTATAAAAAACTTCATTGAAAATATACACAAAGATATAGAGAGATAGATTTAGAGATGCTTACCATCTTGAATTCTGGTAGATGAAGCTTTCCACCGTTGACGGCCTTGAGCGGAAGTGCTGTGGGAGCAGAGCGGCAGAATACAAACCCTAATTGCCTGTTAAAGTATATATAGTGCTCCGAATTGATCGTCAACAGAGAAAGAAAAATGAAAAAATAAAATCAATAATGTACCCCATGCCCCCAACGTTTATGTACATGAACATTTAGCTTCATATAGTTTGAACCTAACGTTTAAGTGACAACCATTTCTTCCTTTTTCGCTTGCTAAGAAACAATCAGCCACTGAGAACTACAAATATGCACTTGTTATCGAAAAGGGTGGATTTGTTAAAGTCTACAAAGGACAATTGTATCCATAAAGTAGTTAAAATCCGATTTCAAACAAGGGGCACATGAGTTTTAGATTGAGATTGGAACTCTTTCAAAGCTTTGACATATATTTTTTCGCTATTAGATACTGTAACAACTAACAAACGACAAGAATGATACTTCTCTATGAGAATCTTCTTGGGGCACTGCCCCGCCCCGACTAAGGCGGGGCAGGGTTGGGCACCTAAGTCGCGGGGCGGGCCACCCCGCCTCGAACCCGCCCCGTTGCCATCTCTATTTGGACTCCATGGTAAGAGTGATTGTCATCTTCCCTCTATTGGAAGCAATGCCTAAAATGCGTTGAGGTTGGTCAATGACTAAATTGCCTTCATAGCTGTGCTGGTCGTGAAATCATACACTATGACATAAAGGCATCGAACATTTTGCAAGATGAAAATTGGGAAGCTAAGGGGTCCATTTGATTTGTATTTCTGTTTTGAGTTTTGATTTATTTTTAATCTTTTTGAAGGTATGTTTTAAGATTATTAGAAAAGCGTTTGATTTATCATTTTGAAAAATTGTTTCTTAAAATGAAAAACTAGAAAATACATTGGTTGAAATTTTGAAAAATTATTTTATTACATTTTAGTCCATAAATTTGACTATTCAATAAAATAGAACAATTTTATGTTATTATATTATCAAGTGATATACATTTTAAAGTTGGTAAATATTATAATATTTTTTCGCTACAAAAGTAGAATAAAAAACAAATAATAAATTGAGTTTACAAAACATAAGAAATAAAAATTAATGATGAGCACTAAATATTTTATTTGTGTTCATCATATTTTTTTTTCATTTTTAATGTAAAATTCATTAACAGTTTGAACTATTTTAATTTTTTTCTAACTTTTATTTTTTCAGAATTGTAGATTTTTTTAAAATAATTTTACAATTTATCTTTTTATAATTTTTAGATTTTATTTTTCAAAATTTTTTACTTTTTACTTTTTAGAATTTATCAATTTTTAATTTTTTAAGTTATATTTTTGGAATTTTATATTATTATTTTTAGAATTTTCAAATTTTATAATTTTATGTAAATAAAATTTATTTGAACTCTTATTTCCTATCAAAATGTCAAAAATGAGTTCTAAATTTTATGTTATAAATTTAACATAATTTTTGAAAAATACTAGACTAAACAGATTTTGGATGTTTTGAAAAATTGAAAACTAAAAACAATTTGAAAATGAAAAATGGAACACACCTTAAAATTTCAGACTTTGGGTTGGCAACCTCGAAAGGAATTCGAGGTGCAAAGCTAAGTAATCACAAACGTTAAAGGCACACTTAGGTATTTTGTTCCAAATTATTTAAGAACATGTAAACGTAACGAGTATACATATGCCTTTTGGCGTTGTGTTGTTGTAAGTATTATGTGGAAGATGAGCACCGGTAACATTCTAGGAAGGAATTAAGCTCCTTTATCAGAAAAAAATCACCACCCTAGTTGATTGACACTCACATGGGAGTGAGACCTAGGTGAATAAAAAATTTCGAAAAATTGCTCCTCTTATTGTGAGTACATGTCAAGGAAAATGTCAAACCCTCTCGACAGCATAACAAGAATGTACTAGGAAGTTGCTAAAAGAAGTTGACCTTGTTGCTCCGAGTATGAGGGGACAAATATTACAAAAGAGGCCGATGACAATCCTGGAAGTTGTTAAAAGATGCTTGCATGATGAACCAGAAAATTGACCTTCGATGGCTCGGGTTGTGGGAAAACTTGTAAAGTTCAATTTGTAATTGGCAATTTTTTAAGACAAAAATCATAATTTATTAGATTTGTATTAGGATTTAATTATATTGTAATCAAAGTCAAATTAGGATTTGGAAAAGTTCAAGTTATTAAAAAATTAGTTTGAGGTTGATAGAGTCCAAAAATAAGTCAAAGAAATCCAAAAAGAAGATCAAGATTTAGATTTGAAGAAATTGAAATCAAGTAGGATACAATTTCTCCAGCATATCGCCTAGTTGGCGCTCGAACGGCAGAAGCAAAATCACTATCGCTCGCATAGCGCTGCACTGGAGCTCGAGCGACAGGTGTGTCATTCGCCTTGCGCTAAAGCGACGGGTTGGCGTCCAAAATCGTGTTTGCTTGAAACACGTGATTTTCATCCTTAATTCAACCCAAACACTTTTCCGTATATATATCATATCCCATGACGTCCCAAAGTATGTTGAATCATATTTTTTCATAGAGATAATTCCTTTGAAGATCCAACACACATTTATGCCTTGTCTGGAGTTCATTTTCAGCCAATTCTAATTGTTTTTCAGACCATTGGAAGATGAGGTAGCAGTATTTCTTTGACTTTCTATCTCTATGTGGGACCATCTTGCTGGAAAGTAACGGTCAACAAAGCAATTTTCTTGGATTATAAAAGCTCTCCCAGACAGGATCTTATTGATTCAAAGAATCAACCATCATATTATTTGAGCTATAAATTCATCCAAATTTTGATTTGTTGATCTGCCATATTGTTTCACATTAAATCACATGTCAAAACACCCAAAATAATTTGATCAAAAACCAAACAACTCAATCTATCGGAGATAAATCGATACCAAGGATTAGGAGCTGTTGCAGAAGCACAAATTCAAGAGGACTAATGTGAGATACCAAAAGCCGGATTCTGGCATCAGGGACACACATTTCAGGAGGGCTAAGATATAAACTAAGAATTGAGATTTGTTTTGAAGGAATACGCATCCATTAGTCAAGGGAGATTATAAGAATTGAGGTCAGAAGATTTAGGGGGCAGACGAGTCTAGACCATACTGTAAGTTATATTCGATTTATAGTGGATAACTGACGGCAAAGTGCCAGAAGTTTTTACTTAGTTGGAGTTTTTCCGTGATCATCGTCGATATTCTTAACCGTTTTAATTATTGATTGTGGCATTCAAACCTTATGATAATTGAATTTGATTGACTAATCACCTGAAAATAATTAAAAGTGACTCGTTGTTTGTTAATTGCTAATTTAATAATATCGTTGCTTAGCATATATGGTGTAAACTAGTTAATTAAGATCGATTAACTTGTATGTTTTCACAACTTGAATTTGCATTGGAGCAGCAGGAAAGCTCAAAAGTCTTGCGTTTCATAGACATTCGGTCTTCTACAGGGTAAACTATCCAATCAATTATTGATGGGATACAAGAAATGGCCTAGGTAGGGAGCAGAATATCACACCTTCTCTGTAGAAAAGAAACAAAAGCATTATTGAAAAAAAAAATGATGTTTTGAGTACTTAATTTTGGAGAACAAGTAATTAAAAAATAGAGAGAAGTTTTGAATTCGTGTAAAATATTTTGTAATGTGAATATATTGTTGAACATGAGTTTGAGAATTAAACAATTTTATTTTAAAGGGAGACAATGAATTTAATCTTAGGCTATGTTTGATAGTCATTGTTTTCCATGGAAAATGGAAAGGCTTGTTTGATAGTCATTTTTTGTCATGGAAATTTTTTTCATACTTTACTCTACTCGTGCACATTTTCATGGAAAAACTGATTTTCACCTTTTTTTTTTTTTTTTTTNCCACCTCCACCCCCGCCCCCCCACCCCCCACGTGCACATTTTCAAGGTTTTTGTGGAAAACACTTTCCCTCCTAAGTGGTGGGAAAAGGTTTTCCAAGTTCTGATTTTTTTTTCCTTTTTTTTTTTTGGTAATGGAAATAAATTTTATCACCAATTGTAAAAAAAAAAATTTATTTAATGGACAATTTTCATAAAAAAACAAAGTCAAGCGAACACCAAAAGATAAAAAAATGAAATATTTTTCATGTGAAAAATTATACCAATCAAACACAATTAATTACAATTCTCAGTAAAACAAATTCTAGGCAATTCAGTTCCCTGAAATTCATTTTCTTTCCACCCAAATTTCACATTTACAATCAAACGGACGCTCAATGAAATGTGTCATCAAGTTCCAAAAACTCCATTGTTAATCTTAGCCCATGTTTGAGCTATATTATTTTTCTCATTCTCATTCTTCTACTTATTTTCAACAACACATTCTTCAACAAAATAATATTTTTCATCCTATCAATAACTTTTTTTTTCAACCATATATTTCTCATCATATCAACAGTAAAAATCCATTCTTACTCCCAAAATGTGCACCACATAAGGGCTTAATTAATGCAAACTTGCAAATTAAATTATCTCAAAATAACATGCAAATTTTCACTCATAGTCCTCAAACATTATGACTTGTCTTAATTTGGTCCTCATTCATTTTTTGTCGTGTTATACCTACACTGTCTTTTTTTTTTTTTTGTGACAAATAGATGGAAATCGTTTAGCATTGTTTGTTATAGACAAAAATAAATATTTTTTTAATAAATTTTGATAAAAATTGATAAACGTGTGATTGAAAAATTATGAATTTCATGAAATGTGAGATTAAAAATTAATTGTTGACTTTAACTTAAATTGTTTATTCAAATTTTAAACGAACCAGGGGCTTAACTTTGTTTTTTGAAAGAATGGGGATATTGGATTATGAGCAGATAGAAAAACCCTGGAAAGAATGTGTCAAGTGACTATTTAACAAAATATTGACTATTTTACCTATTTGACTCGACGTATTGTCCAACCTTGAGATATACTTGATGCGTGTTTTAAACTGGGTTATGCTAGGCTTGACTCTGTATGACGGATTTCGCGTATTAAAATACAGAAATCGTCACAAATTGTATTTTTGAAAAATACATTCTTGTAATTGCAAAATTGCAAAGTCCCCTGATTGATTATCTGAATGTTTGAAGACGAGGAGTCACGTGACTTGAATCCTAAGCTTTGAGATTTATTAATAATTTGATTTGCAAAGAAAACTTGACTTGTTTAATACTTGAGTTTTGGAGCTTGGATTTGCACTTCGAAACTTGAACTTGATTATAATTTAATTCGAAGAAGACTTTGATCTTCTTAGGTTTGCTTGATTTGAAGAAGATTTTGATTTTTTTCGTGTTCGCCGGACTTGAAGTTGAGATGATTTCTTCAGAAGAGGGCTGAAACTTTAAAATTCAGCACTTCATGATTTTCCTTTACACTTTCACTTCTTTTTTTCTTTTTTCCCCATTTTCTTTATGAACCACTGACTATATTTATAGGGAAAATTCATGACCAATTTTGGTAACCACTCAATTAATTCAAAAATTGATTATAGTTGAATAATTGTGGATTTAGAAATAATGAGACGTGTCTTTAAAATTTTATGGGCATTATTGAGTTTTAATTCAGTAAATTTAATTGAGTTAGTTATTTAAATTGATCAAACCCATTATTTGTTATTTTATTTATTTTTTTCTTCAACCTCGTCGGGGCCAAAGTGAGTTGGTACATAATTGAATGGTACAATAGACAGATTTTTAGCTTCTCTTTTTGCATTAACTCTAGTTTTTGATCTTATCCAATACAATTTATCACACAAGCAGTGTAATGATTACACGACTTAATCCAGAAGCATAGTGATTAAAACCTCCCAGACAAATCATTTGGGTTCAGTAATCTTCATCAGTCGTTGATGGGTTGGGAGCTGCCGGAGGTAGGCATAGGACAGTCAATTCATTGAATTTTGATTAGAATTGATGAAATTAATGGGAAATTGATTTAAGGTTTCAATTCAGTAACCCTATTAAGATTCGAATTCAACAATCTGTTAACTAAATAAAGCAAATATAGATATATGTCAATCCGATTAGATTTGGTATAATAATATAATATATTTTATATATCATTGCATAATTTATTACACATACTTTTTATTTTTTATTTATTTTGAAACTTGTATTATATTTTACACATAACTTTCAAATAATAAATAATAGTATAATATTGTTAAGGGTGAATTGCAGCCACGGTACCAAAGAGTAGATTTGGTCTAAACCTTTCATTTGTGCCATCCATAATACCAAATCTTTCAAAAATTCACACCCGAAATCCAAATGGATTCAAACTGTTAGTTTGACCGTTAGTTGACTCCTAAAATCAAATTTATAAAGGGTAAAATGGTAACTTTACAATTTTATTAACTTAAAATACAATTAAAATATTAAATAAAAAGGAAGAAAAGAAAAATAAATTAAAAAAGGGTAATTACAACAGCGGTATCAAACCTTTAATTAAATAGCAAATTTGCCTAAACCTTTTATTTGTGCCACCCACAATACCAAATCTTTCAAAATATTGTAGCTGAAGTTCAAATAAATGGTTTCTGTTAGTTTGACATTAGTTGACTAGATAGTTGACATTGATAATAATTTTAACTGATTTAAAAGGTTAAATTGATAATTTTATATTTTTATAATAAAATAATCAAAATAAAATAATTTAAATTAAAAATCAATTTCCACTTTATTCTTCTCCAGCCCCCCACAGATACCCACCCCCTACCTCACCCCTGCAAACCCCAAATTTGGCAAATCTTCGGAATCAAGGAAGAGTGACATATATGCCTTTGAAGTAGCGTCATTGGAAGTTTTGTGTGGACGACGAGCACTGGATCGAAGAGTTGCAGAGGATAAGCGTAGTCTCACCATGTGGGCTCAAGATTGCATCAGTAATGGCGCTGTTGATCAGCTTGTTGCTCCAAGTCTGACAGGAGAAATTCACACGATAGCCTCATGACATTCCTGTAAGTTACTAAAAGATGCTTGCATGATGAGCCAAAAAAACGACCTTCAATGGCTCAAGTGTGGAACAGCTTGAGCTTGCACTGGAGCAGCAGGAAAGCTCAAAGTCTGTTCAAGAGGTAATTAGATCTGATGATATTCGGTCTTCTTCGTGGGAAACTATCCAATCAATTAGTGATGGGAAACAAGAAATGTTCTCTGTAGATGAGCAGAATATCACTCCTCCTATGTGGGAAATAAACAAAAACGATATGGTTCAGATTGCTGAGCCTTCATGGAGGAGCACACTGGTGAATAAAAGAAAAAGGAAACTGCATAAGCTATCACGGTTTTGGCCATGGGATGCATTTTGGAATAGAGAAAAACCATCCACGAAAAAAGAATTGGGCCACTCGTCAGTATTAGGTATTCAAATGATAACATGCAATTTTGATAATAAGCTTGTAACTGGAAGCAATTTGAAATGGTTGTCTCGTCTTACCTGTTTATTCAAATGGAAACCAAGCTCAAGCAAACTCATTTCTTATGTTTAGTCCAAATTTGAACATGCAAAGTGTTTTGCTCGTTCCATTTTCAGTCTCACAGTTAATGAAAGAACTATGTTACAGAATTGCATAAATTTGATCTGGCAACAATTGAAGCTGCGACTAATCAATTCTCGGCTTCAAGTGAGATTGAAAATGGTGGAAACAGCAATGTTTATAGGTGATGTTTGCTAGATCAACTCCTTTCCAACTTCTTCCCTTGTTTTGCTAGCTAGGAGAGATGGTAATTTTGATCTTAATCTTTTGTCTAATGGATTTGTGTTTTTCTGGCTCTTGTAAAGGGTCTATTATCTACAGGACATGAAATAACAGTTAAAAAACTCATCAAATTCTGGACGAGGCCTAGTTGAATATTTTCAAAATGAGGTTCTTTTGATTTCCAGGTTCCAGCATCCAAACATCATGAAAGTACTTGGATATTGTTTTCACTGAGAAGAATTGATGCTTGTATATGAGTTCATGAAAAACAAAAGTCTAGATGGTTTCATATTTGGTTAGAATTCGACCTCTCTATGTTTCCTAAACCCAAACTTTAGATGCTGGAAATTTCGTTGGCGTTCTTTTGCATTATTGTGATATTGATCAACATGACATGAGCTGACTTGAGTTGGAATGTGACAGTTGAATCAAGAAGTTGTGTACTTGAATGGACAATACGCTTCAAAATCATTGTGGGTATTGCTCGTGGCCTTCTTTATCTCCATCGAGATTCATGGTTGACACTTGTTCACAGAGTTCTCAACCCCAGGAATATTCTACCGGACAATGATATGAACCCTAAAATTTTAGACTTTGGCCTTGCTAGATCTTTAAGGGAAGATCAAAATGAAATGGAGTCCACTTTGGTGGTGGAAACACAGTGAGTATAAAAATAACCATGTGCAATTAACTCTTTCTTCGTCTAAAGTAACGATAATAAATTATGCATTTTCTGTACTGAGGCTATCTCTCTCAAGAATATCTCAAAGCAAGGACATATTCAGTTAAATCAGAAGTATTTACCTTTGGAGTTCTTGTTCTTGAGATTGTGAGCGGAAGGAGAATTTCCGGGGAATTTCCTCCAGAAGGCCTTACTGGGAATGTAAGTAAAAGGATCTGAATAATAAATACCCTCAATACTTGATGACACAAAATTATAAACTAATAAATGAGTGATATGTGAAATGAAAAAAAGGCATTAGAATTGTTAGATATATCATTGGGGTATGAGTTTTCAGTAGATGAAGCACTAAGATGTATCCAAGTTGGACTTTTATGCGTCCACGAACGACCTGATTATCGACCACCAATGTCGTCTGTGATCATTATGTTGGAAGGGGAAGATGCTGGATACTGGATATTACACCAAAAATGAGGTAAATCTTGTATCAATCTGTATGCAGATATACTTCGCGAGTATTCTATATTTATAAGAATCTCCTCCAAGTGGTATACATCATGAAATTACACGTTTACTTCTTCGTATTGCTGCATTACACTTTTTGAATACAGTGATCAACGTTAAGTTTTTTACTTTGCTATTTATAATAGCAGGTGCGCAGGCAAATGGGATCCGGTGGGGACAGGCAAGGATTTTAGGGAGGAAATTATTGATCTGATAGAATTCTTATTAAGATTATCAAGTGCTAAGAGCAAAGCCTTATCATCCAACCAGAGTTCAAACCAAGGGTGAGATCCTTTGATTCTTTTTTCTAAAGAAGAAAAATAAAAATGATAAGATTAGTAACATCGTTTAGTTAAACTTTAAACTAACAATGTACGAATTATAATTGTCAGATTGTATGGCTCAAATAATTAAATTTAAAATTATAAAAATTATGTATTTTGAAGGTTGTGCTACAGCATTGAAGGTCAAATGCACATTAGCTCCAGATCGAAAAGTTGTGGACAATTGAACTCATGCACAAGTACCCATTCTTCATCGCTTTCATATAATCATCCATCATGAAATGTAGTTTTATTGTGAATATGTAATATCAAACTGGAAATGTAGTTTCCTCGGTGGTGAAAAAGTGTCTATAGATATCAGGATAACTACAATTTATCTTCTTCTTCTTTTTTTATCACAACAAGACACTCGCAACTTATTGTTGAAAAATAGTTTCCTCAGTGGTGAAAAAGTGCTCCGTAATTAGGTGGTATATTCCTGGCTTGACACTGTGTCCTGCACGACAAGTCTAAAAGTTTGTAAATAAACCCTTTGTTCGTCAAACATTAAAAGATTGTTTAGGAGAAATTTTTTTTTTTTTCAAAAATCATTTTAATTACACATTTTATTAAAAAAAAAAAAATCATTTTTCACAAAACGAAGAAGGCGGCTAAGCGACACGGAATCCATTACCCTCTTTTGTCCCTCAATGGTTCATTAGTTACGCATTGAGAGATGATCATAAGAAATGATAACAGCTGCTGTCAGTTGGGGAATTTTTGATATTAACACACACTCTTTCCTTAAAAAGGTATCATGAAAGTTCATGTACTTTCACTTTCAACACTTGCACCTTAATTTTTAAACTATCGTCCAAATTCTGGGAAATAACTGCCACTGTTGTACTAAACCAGAAAGGAAGTAAATGGCATAATCCAAGGTTACAGCAGATGCCACAGATAATCAATTAAAAGAAAATGAATATTTAAATTTAAAAATATTCAACACTTCTAAATTATTGGCACGAAACATAAATTTCACTGTCTTTTATCAATTAAAGACAAAAATGGCTTTGGCAATTTCCAGTAGCATGTTCATTAAAAAATGAATTAAAGCAGAAACATTTGTAAAGTATTTTCTAAACCCAATCTCAAACCTGAACAATTATGCGAAATCACACGTGCATACACGTACCCTTTAATAGAATAAAATATGCAAAAGGAAGTAATTGATTTTTGGAGTGAAGAAAATGAAAATAGGAGGTCCTATTTATATATTTTGATGTGTCTCTTCCTAACGGTCGCATCTTTTGGTAAAATTAATTCCAACCATTAGATCACACCGTTTCAAGATTGATGGTCTAGTTTGCACCTTAATAAGAGGTCATGACTTTTCGTGCACTTGAAGAGTCGTACTCAATTGTCACACCCATTATACACTTTTCCAATTCACATATTTTAATCTTTATATTACCCTAAAATTCCAACATTTGCTATAAACTTGTCATGGTCAATCTCGTCTATCGGATGTTTCCAAAACAAAATTGACTCTACAAACACCATTCGATGTAGATATTTCCATAACACATTATATATACTATCCGTCAAGGGGTTGATGTCCAAAATGTTCAACTCGTAGTGTTTAAAAAATTAAACACGTAGTATCTTGTACAGACCATTAACTGCTAGCATCGTCTCTTGTTTTACTTAAACCAAACAACAATCACAACATGCACCTGTATCCAGTTTCAATGCTCAGTTTGGCCGCCTTCTTATTTTATTATCTTCTTTTCACCTCTGCCTCTGCAGATCATTACCTCACTGGGGATATAGCTATCAAATGTGGTTCTGCCAGTATTTCAACGGCCTTCAATGTCAGGGAATGGATTGGAGATATAAAATCAAAATCAACCTTTTCATCCACCTGCTCAAGCACGGTCCATAATTTGGTTTCGACAGCACGAATCTGCCGAAAAACAACTTATAGTTTCCGTGTAAGCACAGCTCACAAACTTATTCGCCTTCACTTTAATCTGGCTTCTTAAAAGTCCATGGACTTTTTCAATGTCCGAGTTGGGCCTTTCACCCTCAGTAACTTTAAGTGCTGATGCACTTTGTGTAAAATCTTTCGTCAAGGAATACTGCACAATAATCAAACTTTGAATCTTTATAAATGGAATTGATATAACATCAATGCCTCGTGATCTTTATCTCTCTCATGTTGGTGATCTTGGAACCCAAGTGGTTGGCCAAAAATCTTGAATCTATATTGATAACAGCACTGCACTTGAAATCATGCAGCGATAAATATCATCCTCCCATCAGTAGATGATTCTAGTATGTTTAGAACGTGGGGAACAGTTCTAAATAAAAATGGCAAAGAAGATCAATAATTTCACCTGGAAAATACCTGTGGATGTTGGATATGGATAATTGGTGTGGCTTCATTTCTGCAAGAAAGGACTTCAGATGGCAGATACGGGCCACCTGGTGTTTAGAGCCCTCATTAATGACATGATTCTGAAACTAACTGAAAAGGCCCAAAATACACGATATTAAAACAAGATAAGATATCACAGAGGCTGTAACTAGTATGATCTCAGTTTTACAGGTTCATCATGAGAGATGAAGAACACGAAGCACTCAAACCCCAATCTAAAAGAAAAAGAACCCTCAGAAGAACCAGAGCAGATGAAGAACTCAGGAGACAGAGAGAATGAAAAATATCTTCCACTGTTGAGGTGTATATATCACACATCAATAGGCATCAATCCAAAGGGTCGGAAATACCCCACGTGTCACGATCTCTTAATAAGTGCACCAATTAAAAAACGCGTCCAGCAGAAACACGATTTTAAGCCAATTTTGGGTGTACATCATAGATCACAGGTTCGAGTCTCAACAATCTCCACCTTGCTACTAGAAATTGGGTTAAAAAGTGCAGCCAAGAGCAAACATCACCAAGTATTTTTCATTTACTCTAAGTACCTGTATGATATCACATAGTATCAATAGATAACAACTTCAAACAATTAAGAAACTTTTTTAAAGGTATTATCTTGGTTCCCATATCTG
>CAIGRP010015609.1:0-43141 GCA_903798385.1 Fraxinus cuspidata
AATTATTCTAGGAGTATATAAATTACTAAATATCATATAATTTGGGATCTATTCAATTATCATAGGGGTAGATAAATTATTTAAGTTCATGTGCACTTATTTAATTTCAATATTATTTATTAATATATGATATAACGTCATTTGTTTAAATGTATATAAATTATTCTTTTTCTATATTTATTGATTCAAATTAATTAAATTACATGTTGGTTCATGTACACCCCATTTGTTTAAATGTATATAAATTATTATTATTATTCTTTATTTATTAATTTAATTAATTAAATTTCATGTTGATTCACTTAACACCCTTTTTGTTTAAATGTATATACATTATTTTTATCTATATTAATTGATTCAAATTATGAATCAATTTGATTGTTCTCGTACAATTCAATTATTTATTTGTGTGCATGTTTAATAATTAATTTTCAATTAAACATATATTGAGAAAAGAAAAGTAAGGTATTATTGAAATAATTAAATTCTAGTAGGCTAAAAATCGTCCAGAAAATGATTCTCACTTGATGTGATATTTAATATATTATAAATAAATAGTTTTAATATATATTGGGCACATTCACAATGCATTTTGCACCCCTTTGGGGATGGACTAAAGCAAGCTGGGATTTCTCATTAGAAACCTGTACTTACCATTGAGAGTGACGCACTAAGACTAATTCGAAGTCCCAAAATAAAATTTTTGTTTAGCACCTTTATTAAACGACATAAATTGTGGTACATGCTATTTGGTCCCTTCTCTAACGGGACGTGTCCACTGCACTTAATTATGTTTATTCAGTATTTTGTTTGAGTCTCATTTTTTAAAAAAATATCAATTTTTTTTTTCAAACTCATTTTAATCACATTTTTTAATAAAATAATTTTATCCGTAAATTCAAAATAATCTTCCAATTTTAATTACACATTTAAAAAAAATTACGATTTCAAAATCTATTTTCTTAACACGGAGCTATCATGCCAAAATAATTGTATTATTTTTTCGAGAAATTCTTATATACAAAAATAGAAGGAAAAATCGTATATTTCACTTTATTAAAAATTAACCGATTTGAGGGTGCCTGTTTATATTCCCCATCACTGAAATCCAAGACATTCGAGAAGAGAAGCAGAGGAGTGGGAAGATTGGTGCCTCTCCCTCTCTCCTCTCTCTCCATATCCATTTCTACCTGAAAATTCACAAAAACGTCGAGGCAGAGAAACCTGCCAAGAAATTTTCACTCTTTTTGTCTCTTGACACGCTGTGGGTGTGTAGAAATGGCTGAATTTCGAGGGAAAAAGAAGAGATTGTCGATAAATCTTTCATTTCTTACACTCACTGATCATATAAAACCAAACGGGGCCAACAAATCTGTCAAGATATTTGAGGAGCCAGATGGTGTTGTTGGGCTTGGCATTCTTGCAGCTTTGAATGATCAAAATCTAGAACCAATCTTTATGAATTGTAGCAGAGATGCAGTTGTTGCAATTTCCCCCAAATCCTGGACGAACCCTACTCCAGTTTTGAGTAAAAAAAATGTTAGTGATAACAAAAACAAGAAGCTTAGTTCTGAGGAAATGGAGCTGTGTGAGGAGTACACTTGTGTTATTTCACACGTGGGGGACAATTTGATCAAGAAAAGAGAGTACTTTGATGCTGATTTGTTGACCAAAAATAATGGGTCTGAGAGGGTTTCTATTACTGGTGGTGAAGGTGGCGGTGTTGGTTTTTGGGTAAGTTCCGGGATGGTATCTGATTCTTCAGTGAGTCGTGGTGGCGAAACGGACGCCTTTCAGACTGAGGATTTTCTGAATTCTTGCTTTCTTTGCAAGAAGATGCTTCATGGATTGGATATTTTCATGTACAGGTAAAATTTAGATCTGAATATTTATTTTTTTGAATTATTTTTTCACTACTTGTGCACTTTTGTTTTGATTCATTTGGTTTGGAGGTTTATTCTGACTTATTAGTCTGTTGATCTTTAATTACCTGTACTGGGAAGCCCATGATTTAGGTCAGAATGGTGGACGAATACCATAAAAAGGCACACCAATTGGTTTCCACATAAGATAGTTGAATTGATCGTAACAAGTCGTATTTAAGCTAGGATCATGGGTTCGAATCATAACAACGTCGTGTCGAGGGATGGATTGTTGGGAGCAACAATTCTCCTCTTAAGCCCGTCGATTGGGCCACTTACTTAAACTATAGTGGTCGAATGCCATAAAAGGTTTCAACCTGCCCTCACGAGACACCAATTGATTTTTAGATGAGATAGTTGAAAACCGCTTGTTTCAAATGGTTTAGGGTTCTTGTACTTTTTATGGGATTTCCAAGGTAAAATATGAAGGCCAATTTGTGAATAGAATGTATTTAGCTGAATCATGTGTTGCTGTTGGTTGGGCGTATTTATAAAAAGTATTAAGTAAGTTAACGAACTAGTGAGATATTATAGTATTAGCAGTATGCAATTCATTACCTTTTTAAGCTTTTGATCGTGGCATAACAACATTTTCTAATAATCTCACTAGAATATGGATTACATTGATCTGGAGATCATGCTTTTAGATACGAGCTGATTGATATTGATCTCGCTGAGACTTCTTCAGATCGCGGTAATGATCGGTGCAGCACATGTCGATTCTTTTTCCTATATGCTCCATGAAAACTAATTCATATTCTATTACCTGAATTTCCAATTGTGGATACATAGTAATAACATTGTCTGACCTAATGATACCTTTCACAGGGCCGGCCGATTATTGACATTTGCCAGCAGTATCACGAGGTTGTGATTTGTTTGCATCTGATAGCTTTACTTAAGCACAAGCTAAGTCAAAGCTGTTTGGCAGCCTGTGCTTAAATTAAGTTCTTATTTGCCAATCATAATTTTCATGTTAGTTTTATACTAACAAAACTTTGTTTTTCCTTCTAAAAAGTAAGTCTCAACTTACTTTCTAGAAAAGTAAATTTTAAGCATAATCAAACATGATCTAGACGAATTTTTCTTTCGTAGATATGCGATCGTGTTGATTATGTGAGCCCTTTGTGACTAGGCATAGTTGTTCAACTGGTCTTAGGTAATATGTAAAATGATTTTGGTTTTTAAAGACATTTCTTGAAAGCACCGTTTTGAACCTTTACGTACATATGTAGTCCTCATGTGTCAGTAGAAAATGATTATATCATTCAGCAACTCGTTCTAATGTTTAAAAGGTGATGCTGGACGTGTTATTCTTTATAGGAAAATGCGTGTTTGTTTGTAAAGGGACAGTTGTCCTAAGTTCACTTATTTGAATGGCTGCAGTTTGCTTCATAAACTCGATCAAAGTATACGTCCTAGTACACTATATTGCTTTTTTTGGGTTCTTTCGGGCAACATTTCGATGAAATTTAAACTTTCTTTTGACTTTTGAGGGAATTATATTATCATCTTATGGCAGGGGAGAGAAGGCATTTTGTAGTGCAGAGTGTCGCTGCAAGCAAATTTCCATCGACGAATGCAAAGAGAAGTTTGGTGCTGGCATGAGAAACCCAAAAGAGTACTCCATCTCGCCTTGCTCTAGTAGAATGCAATTTTTTGTGGGTGTTGCAGCAGCCTAGTTAGTTTTGTCATATTTTACATATATAAATGAATGTAAGGATGATAGGAAAGGATTATAATCGAGTCCCAAATAAAAATTGTGATTTGCATCACATCACGTATAATAAAAGTTGGATTTGAGCAAACTATGTCGGAATTTAAAGTGTAAAAAATAGTTCTTGCAAGGTGATAGATGGTTTTGGGAGGTGAGGTGAAGTTATATGCTGCTTGTGACCAACATTTGGGTTCTTGGGACTATTTTGGAAATGCGACCTGTGTCTCTCCCAGCCCTCGTATTACCTTAGGGCAACTCAAGAATCTCAAATTGTCAAGCAACTTGTAAGGAGCAATCAGTAATGGAAAAGGACAGCTAGGGGGGTTCAACTGCAGAAGCTATGACATAACACGGCAATACAGCGTGAAGCTTTCACAAAACAAGCTAGAAAGTTTTAGAGTTAATGTACGAGTTTTGCTACGCAAAAACTTCCCAATAAGAAAAGAAGGGTATGGTTGGACTCTTCGACAGGTGATGTGATTGTTGATCCCAACAAAAGTGGAATTTTGAATCTTCAACTAATTTGAATTGAGAATCTGAATTCCAATTGATCCAAGATCATCATTATAGATGTTCAAATTGTGCACAACTTTCACAGGACTTGAAGCTAGAGGACAAAATTATCAATCCACATTTGACATTTATCTCCAACTCTATTGAAAGCATGACTGTCAGATTGACGATTTCCGTCACATGAAACCCAAAACCTCGCTTCAAAGGTTAGGCAGTCCAATTATGTAAGGAAAATAACTCAGATAACTTTAAAAAAGAATTTTCTCTACACCTTTACCCTTATTATATTTGTACACAATGTTAAATTAAAATAGAAAAGGGAAAAGAAAGACAAGGGTGCTAACAAAAATTCTTCAAAACCTATGGTGAAAATCACACTACTGGCTTTATCATAAATATTTAAGAAGCTAATCGGTAGTCTACAGTTTCAGAGGTACAGTGAATTTGCAAACATTATCCCTCGACGAAGGCTCTCACTAGCTGCTGCAAACTTGTTCTCTAAATCAGCTTCTCCGACAGCATTAGCAGCAGCTTTCAACTGGAAAAACCCGAAATGAGGAAAAAAACGAAAACAATAAACTGAATATGGGTATTATGATCCAACAGTCTTGAAACGCAAACTTTTAAGTGCAGGTTTGGTAATTGGTATGGACTATTAGGTCGTACTAACAGTATAATAGATAACATTTTAGCTTTCTTTTCTATGTATTACTGTCCACAACTGTCTAATTAACCTTGCAAATCGTGCCATTAGTATTATCTATTTGGTATGCACGGATATATGATAAAAGGGAAACAGCATTACAGAGTTGTCCAGCCATCTGTTGGCCTGAAGTAGAGAATACATTATAAAGGGACCAAAAATAGTCCTGGAGTAGAGGCACTCAACAATTCATGCATCCAATCCAATCCTAACATTTGCTAGAAAGGCTCAACGTTTATATTTTACTTTCTTCAAATCGTTAAATGCATGTTTATCACCTATCGGAAAAAGGCTCCGTTGAGTTGGTTCATATTACTATGCCTATTTATTCAGCTATTTATAAACTTCCGCTCGAACGACAAATTCTTAGGATTGATGAAAATCGATTGGATTACCTGGTTTAAAAATTCATCAAGCCTTCTAGCTTGTCGTATAATGCTACCTTCAAAGATGTCTGTCTTTTCTGTAACTTTTTGAAAAGATATTCCCTGAAAAAATTTAGAGGAACAATGGGTTTAAACATGATGAATACCTACATATTTTAGAATTCTAATTAAAAAGATGAATTGACTCAAAACCAAGCAATCGATTCAAGTTGTTTTCACAAATAAAATTTACAAAAATCCTCTGAAAATAATCTTTGTACCAAAAGTGATAAATTTAGAGGCATCAAATCTTAACAAGTGTAGATTAACCGGCCATCTACTGAGAAAAAGAAAGGTACTATATTGACCTTTGACCACAAGTAGATCACATCCATCAAGTATGGTCTAACTGTTGCCTCCACATATTCCTCCACATTTACTTCGAGACCGCATTCACGTTGTATCTGTGACAAAATTGACATGTCATTTACCATCCCCGCAATACTTTTTTTCTCCGTTTGCAGATAGCAACAGCGAACAAAATTAAAGCAATCTACACATACATACACACACGTGTGTATTTAAAAAAGCTGAACACACCTCTGCTATTCTTCTAGCGCTGTCTTGAAGCTGTTGCAGTGGTTTAGCAAGTTCTGCTTTTAACTCTATTTGGTCCCCTGATTTGTCTCCTGGAATGAAGCAACTTGCCAGAGCAGCAACTTGATGATGATCAAGATCATTAAAGGTACCTGCCAAAAATTTATTTATTCGCAATCTCTATATGCACCAGTGATCAAATATTTTCTCTCCTTTCAGCTGAAAAAAAGGTCTAACCATTGATTTTTGGTGCAAAAGGTTAAATGGCCATGACTATAAGCTCGTCTCCACAGGCCCAAAGCCCATGAACACAAGAAAATATGCTTAAACATTCAGCTTCATGCAGATTTCCCAAGGTTCAACTGAACGTAAACAATCAAGAGTTTTGGCCTATACCACAATTTTTGTTACTTAACTAATCAAAAACCATAAAGGGTTGAGTATTTACATTTAGGAAATACATCAGATCTCAATCAACTGAATCACAATTCCGCACTAACAAATTTTTAGCATGTGAGGAATAAAAGCAGATGTGATGAATGGTTAAGGTAAACTATCGTTCCATATTGAGGCTGGTCCATAACATGAAACATAAATCACTGCTCAACATTTATTTAAGTGTGAAAAATTAAGAAATAACAGCAGACATAAGTGTGAAAAATCAATGATAAGAAGGTTCACCATTGAACATCAATTCAGTAACGAGGAGCTCATCTCCTGTATCTATCAAACACGCTGCTCGTCCTTTCAACTGAACAACACCATCAGCATCAATATGCCCCAGCTTTTTAAGAACCCGTGAGCGATTCCTAAGTTCATCACGAAATTTTTGAAGCTGAACATAGAGAACAGGTAGCAATTGAATGAGGACAAAACACAGAAGCTAATTAGCAGAAATGCACATGCAGGTATGTATACATATATGCATTCAGAGGAGTGTCCAACAAATACCTGTGAATCACGCATTTTTGACTTCAGCTGTTGAATTTCATGATTCACTTCCGCTTTTCTGTGGAAACTTCTAATCTGATGTTCATCTTGAGACTGCATAGCATAAATGTGAATGTAATATGATTAAAGACAATAGGAACCTCTTGAGCTTAATGACATTCTTAGAGACACCTTACCTTTAAAAATCACACTAACCTACCCTATTTTAGTTGAGTATTAAAAGCATGTTTGCGAAGAGTTTATGAACAATATAAATTATCAATATATTAAAAAATGAGTGGTGAATAAGTGAGTAGTACCTATGGGCCTCTCATAATGTGTGGTGGGTATGAAGTGACTTGAGTGTTTATAATCCATTTATAAACATGAGCAAACATAGGCTTATAATCACCCCCACACCACTTTTTGAGCATATCTCATCTAAAATGAAATTGATATATATAAAACGCCCTTGTAAATCAAGGATCAAATTTTCAACAATTAGTTGCGATTCAATTTGTTCTCTTTGAATAATAAGCTAATAAAGATTTTATGCATACACAAATCTGAATATGCATCCTAGTGGAAATTTCAACTTAATTTGTTGAAGAGTTTGGTAATATATATGTAAATAATTTATCTAAACATACATATTTAGACAAGTAATACCTCTAATAAACAAAATAAGTAAATTTATATTTTTAAAATTTAGAGAGTGTTTGGTGGAGATTAAAATTAGATTTTTAATAGATTTTGATAGAAGTTTTGAAATGTGTGGTTGAAAAGTTGTGGGACCATGAAAGATGTAGTTAATATTGATTGTTTAACTTTGACTTGGATTAAAATCAGATTTTAATCCGAACCAAACATGAGCTTAATATGTCAAAGAGCTCTATATATAACGTGTCAATTTATATTCCTATAATTTTCTTTGAGCAAATTAACTACAATAAATTCATCTTTAGTTCACATGGACATTTTTGTTATATTAACAATTAGTGGGGAAAGGGAAAAGTTAAATCTATTCTCAGACCTTATGCAATGGGTGGGAATATAATTTCTGTTCAAGTTCCTCAATCTGGTTAACCAGCTCAACAACCTCCGGATCTTCAATCCCCATGTCCTGACGAAAAGGTACAAACATTAGAAATATATATTGCCATGCCTCGTAAAGATAACGAGCCATGTAAAGAGGTTTTTCATTGATATCGGAAATCTATAAAAAACCGCATTTTGACGTATGAAAAACATTATGCCTTCTGGCTCTGGAGATCATGACAGACAAGGTAACTAAATGGGATAATGTACAAGCATGTCACATAAATAAAATTGCAATGCTAGTTGGTCTCTGCCAGAAGAGGAAAGATTCAAGAAATTCAAATCATGTAGAACATGAAACGGACTGAGAGGGGCAGTGATGATAGTCGGGCTGACATTGCCTCTGGCAAATAAAAACAAATATAATCACCTGAATTGTGCATCTTGCTGATAACTTACTTTTTTCTGCCTCCTCTACTTTCTGATTCTTATGTGTGGTTTGATGTACTTCTAAATTTGTTCACGCTTAATTTTTAGTCTCAACCATGAATACGTGAAATTCTTTGATTTTAGGCTAATAATGAATAAACAAATACAAGCATAAAATAGTTGCATCAATTTCGTTGATGATTTGGGTTCTGTGACTGACACTTCATCAGGAAATAATAATAAATTAATAATAATTGAGAAGAGTTCCATTGCTGGATAACATATATCAACGCACTTAATAATTTCGTTATGATACCCAGATCCGAGGTTCAAATCAACAGTTGGACCATTATAGTAACATGATTCATAACTTCATAAAATCAAAAAGGAGGCTGCTTTTACATCATCAGATTAAGCTGAATAAAACAATGAGAAACGATTTTCACAAAATCCATATAAGAAAATAGCATCAATGAGGACAGGCTCTATATCAATGTAACAACAATATACCTTCGTAGGATTAAGCTTTGGAAAGCCCTGTGGAAAACGTTTTTCAAGCTCCTGAACGGCAAGCAGAACACTCTGTCTAGCTTCTATTGGACGTAAATCAGAAGGAACAGCAATCCTGAGCTTGCTGAGTGCAGAAATAAGAGGCAACTGAACAGGAACCTGAGAAAGAAATCAATGTATATTAACTTCCTATCTCGTTATACATGCATGCTCCAGTCAGACTAAATTGCAATGCACAATAAGCTTTATGTCACAGAATTTTCGTTCAAGATGCTATCAACTTACCACGTGCATTTCCCCCTTTTCTCCGGGACGAGGAGGACATGGTTTGGGTCGAGAACCATTTTCACTTGAGCCAAAAGAGCATTGAAGCAAAGTGTCCACAATATAACTGCTACCACGGGATGAAGCAAGCGCAGCAGGCAAAGAACCCAATGCAGCGGAGGGCTTTTTCACCACATGGACTACAACTCCCCAACCCCAGTCTGTGCCACCTTCCCTTACTTTAACCTGCAGTTTGACAGAAGTAGCTCAGACTCAGAGAGTGCATGAAAGTGAAACCAGAAACAATACGTAAAAGTGAAGCCAAATTCAACCCAAGGAGTGGAAGCAAAAGGGTTTAAGCATCATTACATCCAAAATCAGTAAATAAAACAGATTTACTTCAGTTCATGGCCTCTCTTCTCATACCTTTCCTTCAATGCCACATAGAAGTAGAATACGAGCAGCGAAGGAGGAAAGAGTCACAATGAACTAAGGAAAACACATTCCCCTTTGAGCACTAAACATTCCTCATATTATCAGGGCAAAATGTCAAATATGTAAAGTGAAATGAACTGCTGCATATAACAGAAAACTATACACAGAGAAGAAATATAAGAGAAATAGCAGGGAGTCGCAAATAAGGAAAGGATGACATTTATGCTGATCAAATGAACAGAGGTTACAATGGAAGTAGACAGGATTCAGATTATTCTAGATTGCAGCATAACATATACAAACACCTATCTTCTCACTTACCAGCCTACCAGATTGAAGGAAATAGAGAACTCTTTCAGGCCGCATCATTTCTGCCATCATTTTCTTTTCAACTTGGGCTATCTCAAGCTGTAGCTTATGATATTCAGTAACCTCAGCCTTAACATTTAACAAGGAAATTTTAGCATTAAATCATATCTAAACAATGCACTGCAAGCATAACTAAATTGAATAAGTAGACCTCTCCAGAAGAATCAAGCACTGCAGCCTCCTCTTCCAGCTTGGACACCTTTTTTCCAATGTCAGGTAATGCCTAAAGAAGAAGTTGCACATTATCAACCAAGATCCAAAAATATATGAAAATATATAAGGAATAGTTTTCAGGCGGGGAAAACCTTCTCATACTGAAATTGGTGAAAGGAATTCCTGATAACATGCTCAGCAGTAAATTGTCCCTCAGCACGGCTCATTAAATTCAGGATTGAGTAGTAGCTTAGCCTGAAAGTACTGACCAATGGAGCTGGTTTGCCCAGGACCATGTCCTTAAGGGTATTCATTTCCATCTGATTAAAAAAAAAAAGGATGTTCAGTGACTAATATAAAGTTTGGTTAAATCACTTCTTCTAAGATACTTGAATAGCAAATTTCATGTCCTGGAGGTCACATATGATTAGATATATGTTTGCAGCATTATCATAATTCTTGATATCGCAAAATCTCACATGATGCATACTACTTAGACTCGCCTATTCCAGTTCAAAGGGTCACTGCAGTAGCTGCACTTATTCATACAGTAGTGAGTTTTGACATTTGTTGCAATTGCTATATGTCTTGCCTTTTTCAGTCCATATTTTAATCACAGAATTAAAGGAATAGCAGTTATCAGAGCAATGTAGTCTTGATATGAATGATTATACAGGTCCAGTTAGGCATTAGATTTGTTCCATAACTTCATCAATAATGGGGCAATTTCCTCAATCACATCAAGGAAAATTTACTCTATAATTTATTTTTCCCAGTGCTTAAACTGAGACAAAGGAAGCCAGCAATAAAATTACCTTTTCATCAATCATTATGATACAAATACCCCGCTCATCTTTACCACGACGTCCAGCTCTACCACTCATCTATTGGAAGGAATAAAAATGTCAAAAAATCATAAACAGAAAGTAGGTGTAATGTGTAGCTCTATTTTTATTAATAATGTTGCAACAACTACTCACCTGGATGTACTCACCAGATCCAATATATCGATGACTATCACCATCCCACTTTTTCACACTCGTGAAAACCACAGTTTTTGCAGGCATATTCAACCCCATGGCAAACTGTTATGAATTAAAATCAACAGTTAATGAATGCAATATTTTTTTTTACTGAAGGTGCGATTATACACATTACATATTCTTATTAAATACGTATTACAATACCAGTTAGTATGAGCTTGTTGTAAGACCTTTAGTAAGTCTCAGATAATTCACAAGGATGATCAATAAATGTTCAAAATTTAATATATGAAAGCATTTTTGTAAACAGCAGTACCGTTTCTGTGGCAAATAGAGCCTTAACGAGCCCTTCTTGAAACAGAAGTTCCACAAGTTCTTTGATAAGAGGAAGCAAGCCAGAATGGTGAACAGCAATGCCTCTCTGAAGCAATGGCAACATTAGTTTAATAGCAGGTAAGTCCCTATCCTCCTCATTTAAGCAAAGAATTGCATTTTTGAACACTTGATCAACAACTTCCTTCTCCTCTTGGGAATTAAAATCGAGCTTGGACATTGACATGGCATGTTCTTCGCACTCTCTTCTACTAAAACTAAATATTATCACTGGCTGGAATTTCCGCTCCATAATCATCTGAAATTCAGCAAATTTTCAATTTGAGCACAATGAAGCAATGCAATTTTTTCACCACACACCTTGCATAGAAGCAAAGAAGGTGAAAGAGAGAACAATAAATGACAAAGTAAATTAGTCACTGATGAAGATGGCTTCAACTTGGTGCATTCAAAGGTGAATAACTTTTTAATATTTGATTGTCTATACATGCAGATGTAGGTAGACTACCAGTGAGTGAATAACTTTTTAATATTTGATTTTCTATACATGCAGATGTAGGTAGACTACCAGTACAAATAAATGGGAAGTGACAGGTGGTTATCCACCTTAACGATTTTGTATATGTCAGAACCACCAGAAGTGGTCCCACCTTTCGCAATTCTCGCTCTGCCATTTCCACTCTTGTTCCCATCAGCCAGATTTTGCTTCACGAAAGTGTCCTGCAGTTTCAAAAAATTGTCCTCCCTGAACTCCTCATTCTCATCAACAACAAGATACAGACCAGAGCCTCCCGTGGGAAAAACATAATGTTGCAGGGGTGTTGGCCGAAAATCTGTATAAACCACGTGACATGGCTGTTTGTGTATATTACATATCCATTCAGCAAACTCAGTAGCATTCGACATTGTTGCTGAAAGGAAAACCATTTTAATAGCTGGGGGCAAAAAAATGATACTTTCTTCCCAAACAACGCCTCTTTCACGATCTTTCATGTAATGTATCTCATCAAATATGACCCAAGCAACTTCCTTCAACACCTCGGAACCCCTGTAAAGCATTCCCCTCAGAATTTCTGTTGTCATTACCAAACAACTTGCATTGGGTGAAAGTGTCACGTCGCCTGTCATCAACCCGACATCAGAAAACTCCTGGCTCAACTCTCTGTACTTCTGATTGCTCAAAGCTTTTAATGGAGAAGTATATAAAACCCTTTGCTTATCCCTGAAGGCCATGGCAATCGCATATTCAGCAACTGCAGTTTTGCCTGCTGAAGTGTGTGCTGAAACCAAAACCGACTCGTTTCTTTCCAAACATGCCACAGAAACTTCCTGAAACGGATCGAGCTGGAATGGGTACATTTTTGCCCTTTCCCCATTGAAAATGGGATCTGAGAGAGTCCCATGAACTGATTCATCCTTATTTGAAGAATACCCACTCGAAACTGCCACTTCGTGCACACATGTTCGTGCTAGGTTACGCTTCTTTGACAATGATTCTTGAGCAGTAACTTCTTCCTTGCCCTCCAAATTTTCTTCCGGTTGTTTCCTTTTCATGTGTGAGGGAGACTCGTCCATTTCTCACTTCCTATAGGCTGAACTTCCAACTTCAATTCCCTAATTTTAGTTCTATCAGTGTATACAGATACTCTCCCCAATCTGCCACAAATAACCAGAAAAAGTAAGAATTATTTTTTTTCTTGCTGAGAACCAAACAGCACATTTGCCTCTTTTTAATATTTTTCCATTTCTGCTAATGCATCACCTAAAATATATACGTAAAGCATCTATGCAACTTAATAATTCAACTTAATTACACTCACAGACAAAAAGAGTCTTTCTAATCATCAACAGTTGGTTTTACATATTCATATGATACCATGAGCCCACTGGATTCGGTCAACTGTATTCATCAATTATGCTTCTAAGTTCTAGAGGCAAGGAGAATGCCATTAACAACCACATTAAAAATTCAAGATTTAAAGCACGTTTTTACAAAATAAATCTGGTAATTACCTCCAAAATTTGTGATGAAGAAGACGAATTATCAACTCCGAGACACAAGATAAAAACGGTGTAGTGTTTTTCCCTCCCAATTTGTTCAGTGCAATACCTAGAAAAACCCCATAGCCGCGCCGCTTGAACTGCACCCTTCTTTTGCTCCTTGAACGGGCCTTTATTATAATTGGATATGCTTGGTTTTATAAAGGGTTGATTAGGCCCAATAACGTCCGTTTAAAGAAAAAGCCGCTATTTATAAAAATAAATATTTTCAAGAATACGGCCATTCTCTCCAATTTTACTCGCCTTTTCAATTCCAAAATGAATATATATAAATAGAAACCGAACTCTTCGACTTAAAATGATGTAAATCTGCTATAATTTAATTACCATATTTGTATAAAAATTAATTGAATTAGATATTTTCGTAAAATTTGATTTATTAGTAATTTTATGTTTATAATATTTAATTTTTTGTTGGTACTTCACTGCTCTATTGGCGAAAGACAAAAAAAAAAAAAAAAGGAGTTTAGATACAATTTTGAACATTGACGTTATAAATGGATTTCATGTGGAATAATTACGTATATTTCAATTAATCGAACTTTAAGTGAACTTACTCAAAATTAGTCTTTTACTGAACACTGAACACGAGTAATATGTGTTCCACGTGGTGTATTTATAACTGAACACTTATTAATGTGGATTTGGTAATGGTAGTATTTTTCCTTTTTGTGCTAGAATAGGATTTTTTGGTATTTGTTTAATTTAAACAAATTTTTTATTGAAGCATTGTTGGATATCTTCAATATTATTGAAAATTTTGAAATGCAATTGATATTCATTAATGGTTTAAATGGTGTTTCATTTGTCCTTTTTTTTTTATCGATAAAAATGAATTATATTGATCAAAACCATGTACACGTACACCAGGCATCCTTGGGCAAATCATAAATCAAGTACACCAAATAAGTACACCAGGCATACCCGGACAAACAAAATGAAATACATAAACAAGTACTCCCGGCATACTCAGGCAAAAACAGAATGAAAAGATGTACAAAACATTCGGATATAAAGAAAATATAACTTTGTATACGTGTGTTTTGATACGTTTAATAATGCCACCGATGTGGGGTCTCACATCCTCAAAAATCCTCCTATTTCTTGCCATCCAGATGTAGTAAACGATGATAGCTAATGCGATCCTCTTGACCTTACTCTGCCATGAGGTTCCTCGAGCCTCCTTCTTAATCCACTTTAATGCGCTGGCAATAGAAGTCATCGCTCTTCTAATGCCCACCTATTCTTTGATCTCCTTCCAAACATATAAAGAGAAAAAACATTGGAAAAATAAATGATTGTTAATTTCCTCGTATGATTCACAAAAAACACAAGTAGGATCAACATTAAGATATGGTAAACTATCCTTGGTGAGCAACTTTAATAGTGTCCCCAACTAGAGAATGAAAAGATTGCTTTAGTGTGATATAAGGTCTCCACACTTCAGTACTCCAGCATTTCTCGACACCATCTTGTCTAAAGAAATCATAAGCCCTGTACACTTTAAAACAGTATGTCTCCGTCCATACATTCAAAACATCTCTGATTTCCAAAAGTTTTTTAAATAGCAGCGAATCATCTTCCCTAGTCGAAACATCCTAAATACTAGGCCCCTTAAATAAAAATGATTTACCCAACGTATCCATAGCGTATCCTTTTCATGGTGAATATTCCAAAGTGATTAAGCAAGTAATGCACAATTCCAACTTTTCAAATCTCTAAAACCAAGGCCACCCCCCCAGTTTTGGTAAGCAAACATCCCTCCAAGCAACCAAAGGCTTCCTAGTACCCCCAAAGGAAATTTCGGCATAGGCCAGTAATCCTAGAAATGATAGATACTGGGATAGGAAAAATAGACAACAAAAAACATTCAACTCCTTGGAGTACCGCCCTACCCGCATAAGATAAGGAGGAGCAGGTCCGAGAACTAATATAAGCTGCAAAGATACTAGCTGTAAATAAGCTAGATTTCAAGGTGTTCATCCTCAATCCTGATGAATTTCCGAAATTGGATAGGCAATCCATTAACATTTGCACAGACGTAACATCCCATCTTGCAAAGAGCATCGAATCATCCACAAAACCTAAATGAGTAATCTTAAGGGGGGCACATTTTGGATGATAGTTGAAATCACTATCATTGGAGGCAACCTTCATCATCTTTGAAAAATACTCAAGAACATAAAACAAAGAGGAAGTGTGAAAGTGGGTCACCTTTTCGGAGGTCTTTCTTCCCCTTAAAGAAACCATATATGCTACCATTTAAGTTAACAGAACAAGTTGGAGTAGTAACACACTCCAAAGCCCATTCAACGTATCTTGTAGGGAAACTTAACCCCTCAAAAATCTTTCTTAGGAACTCCCAGCTAACCGAATCATACGCCTTCGTAAAGTCAATTTTTAAATGACACCTAGGAGCCACTCTCTTTCTATTATATTGTCTCAGTAGTTCTTGGGCAAGATGGATGTTCTCCATCATACTTCTACCTTCTACAATTGCAGATTGAGCTTGATCAACGATGGTTCCCAAGATAGGCCTCAATCTAGTCACGAGGATCTTCGTGATAACTTTGTAGAACACATTACAACAAGAGATAGGTCTATAATCACCAACATTAGATGTATGACTAGACTTCAGAACC
Organism: Fraxinus cuspidata; assembly: GCA_903798385.1. Taxonomy (NCBI): domain Eukaryota; kingdom Viridiplantae; phylum Streptophyta; class Magnoliopsida; order Lamiales; family Oleaceae; genus Fraxinus; species Fraxinus cuspidata. The sequence continues at coordinate 15,965 of CAIGRP010015609.1, forward strand.
AAAGCAATGATCATGTGATTCATTTGTTTGAGTAGGGATTTCGAAGAAAAAAAATTCTTTTATAGCCCCCACAAGATCCTCTTCAACAAAACCCCATGCTTTCTTGAAAAAACATGAAGTGTAACCATCCGGGCCAGGAGATTTATCATCCTCGATATCAAAAAGTGCCTCCTTTATATCTTGGTGTGAAATGCCCCGAGTAAGTGAGTTACCTTGTTCCAACGTAACCAAGGGACCAAATCTCAAAATATCTAGCTCGATGGGTGTAACAGAGTGGCTAGTACCAAGCAAGTTTCTGTTAAAATTTACAAATTCATGAGCAACATGATTTTGAGAATAGTTTAATTCCCATCCTCCTTTCGTACGGTAGCAATAAAATTTCTCCTCTTGTTTCTATTAACCACCGAGTGAAAAAATTTGGTACTCTTGTTACTATTCTTGAGGTAATCGCACTTTGCAAGTTGGTAGTAAAAGCTCCTTTCCGCTTCACGTAATCCCACTGCTTTCCTCCTCAGTTGTGCCACCAAAGATTGATAATACGAGTCAGGAGGCTGATCGTGAAGCTTTAATTTTGCAGCCTCCAATTTTCCCTTGGCAATATTTGCTGTTGTAGAAATGTGCCCAAAGTGTTTGATATTAAGCTCCTTCAAAGCACTTTTCAATTTATGCAGCTTTTTGCAAAACATAAATTGTTTTGTCTCCATAACGTCAGAATTCTAGCATGTTTGTACAAGTCCTTGAAAATCCTCATGCTTCGTCCACATGTTGAAGAATTTAAATGGCTTCCTGATGCTTTCATCTCGTTCCCCAATAGAAACAATACATGGAGAATGGTCGGAAAGGCAACCCGACGGCAAGAATTCCACAAGGCCATAAGCACCATCTTGCACCCAAACATCATTTACCATATCCCTATCGATTTTACTCCAAACTGAATTGTTAGTCCAAGTGTAGAGGCAACCAATGGACCTAAGATCCGTAAGGCCAACATGTGGGCAACAATTGGCAAAGTCTTTAATTTCATAGGGAGTGACCTCCACACCATTACTTTTCTCATCAAATTTAAGCACATTATTGAAATCTCCCATAATCATCCAAGGTAGAGAAACATTAGAGCTAAAATCCATGATATTATTCCAAAGTGGCCTACGACTAACAATTGTATGAAAAGCATAAACAAAACTAATATGAAAGGTATGGGCGGTTACCTTGCAAGTAGCTATACAATGCATAACTTGTGATGTAGCCTCCAACACATCCAATTTGACTTTCATAGGATTCCACAAAATCAAAATCCACCCGGCTTGATGAGTGTGAAAATTGTTCATTTGTAACAGTCCATTGAATTTATTCTGCAGCACTCAGTGAAGCTTATGTTGATTAAGCTTCGTCTCCAAAATACCCATAACATCATTATTGCGTTACTTGATAAAGCTTCGAACCCCATTTTATTTTAGGGGTAGATTCAAACCCTTTATATTCCAAGAGGCGATCTTCATGAATGGGGCATCATTCTGGTTAGCTTGCTGTGTCTATTGGATACCCATATGCTCATCCTGACCTCCAGTAGCTACCTGAATTTCGCAGCACCCAGGTTGCTGGTAAGTTTGCTGTCTATATTGAATGCCATTTTGATGAGCCTGTCCTCTAATAGTTGTCTCAGATGAGCTGCATGCAGTATTAGGATCGTTCGTTACATTTGCTTCGCTAGAGATCACCCATAGCACCCAGTGCCGCCTGAACTAAATTTCCCCTAGGTTGCTGGTTGATTTCATCCCCATATTTAATGTTGTTTTAGGTATTTTGGACTTTCTTTGTCTGATCAGTGGCTGTTTTCGCCCCATTGGCTTCGTTGGAATTCTCTTTTCCATCCTCATCTTGCTTTTTATATTTGCATCCACTTGTAGCATGATCGTAAACTTTACATGAGGCACAAAATTTTGGCTCATGTTCGAATAGAATTACCTGCTCTCTAAAGCTTCCATTAGGCAGCTCCATTCTAACAAACCGCACCAGCGCTCTCCCTGCATCCACTTCAACAAGTACCCTAGCATAAGAAAGTCTTTCTTTGGTGGACGTAAGCTTATCAACAGTGATAGGCTTTCCCACTTTAGAAACGATATTCGCTAACATATTTGTATTCCAGAATTCCAAAGGCAGGCTGGGTAAGTTAATCTAAACCGGCATGGTGCTAATTTCTTTGTCGTCGAACTCAAAATAGCGGGACATGACTTTTAACATCAATGGTCTTCCAAAGATGAAGTAGGGAGCACCATGTAGAACAGTCAATCTGTCTGAATCAGTCTGGAACTTGAATACTAACCATCCGCTTGAATGAACAAAATATTTGTACTCAACTTTCCATGAATTATATAATTGTAGTAAGGCATTTTTCCCGGGAAATCTACCAGCGAAGTATCCCATAAGGCCGTATCCCCACATGCACTCTATATTATCTTTGTCCTCTTCATTTAATACCACTATATCTGCCTGGTTTGCAACAGTCTTCAGCTTTAAATCTTTTTTCAAAGCTCCTATTACCTTTGAATAGGTTTACCTACAAGCTTTTGGAAGTCTTTTCACCATTGATTCCAGCTTCTTTACTGACCTGAGGTTTCCTAGTAAAGCTCTCCAAGTCTGTGTCCTCCTCACCAAGTGTCTGCGACACATTTGGTGAGCCTTCATTACCGCTCCAAGTGTTTGGGAAGAGCTAGCTGACTCTACACTTGGGTAATTTTTCCACGTCAGTTTCTTTCCTAGGTGCATTAGAAGGCACAATTGCATTAGCCATAGGACGAACCGAAGTTGCAAAAGAAATGACATTAATTTGATCAGTCGAATCAGTGTCCATGTGCTGGACATTTTTAATGTTAGCATGGGCTGGAGAGACGAGTTTAAAAGCTCTAGTACCACTTGTATGGGGCCAGAATATGTTTTTCCTGCCCATAACAACAAGTGGGATGTGCAGAAGAAAGGCCCAGAAGAAGGAAAAATTAAAAAAAAAATGGCCTACAAGAAGCCTATAGAAATGGGAGAAGGCAACCCAAAAGTGGAGGAAAACCAGATCGGCCCAATAGAGAAGACGGGGCACAACAAGGTATAACAAAGCCCAGCAAAAAAAAACTGAGAATAGCAGCCCAAAGCTCCCAGCAGGCGGACTGAACACAGGCCGCCCAAAAGCTGAAAGTGGGCTGGGTAGAAGGCAGGCCTAGAAGATCATAGATAAGGCCCTCATCACGTACAGAAAGTAAAATGCCTTCTAGGCTCCAAAGACACCCAAGTGCCAGCCCAAAAGGCCCAGCAAGTAAGAGAAAAAAAAATTGGGCCCAGAAAAACTAAATTGAACTTACTGGCAAGACCAAAAAAATCCACATAACAAAGGCAGGGAAGCAGCCCAAGAAGCATAACAGGCAGAAGGAAAAGCTGGGCCCAAACTGAAAAATAAACAAAACTTATCGGGCTGGCCCAAGAAGTCCAAGCGGAAAGAAATAAACTGGAGATGAGGTAGCCTAAGAGGCCCAAAAGTTGGTATCCAGGAGTTTCCAATGATAAACTCAAAGTCCAAAAGCTGACCAGAGTTGAAAAAAAAACCTGCAATCTGAAATTTGCAGGCAAAGGTAGCACGTAAAAGTTGAAGGCAATCTCCAACTGTCAAATGCACACTGACCAAGGGATGAAAAACAGGGAATGGAAGTAGATGTTGACAGCAACAAGATCAAATGGAGCCATAGCAAGGAAAATGAAAAGACAAAAGGAAAACACCAAGAACACCTACAGCCCACCAACAACCCACCAGGAAGAAAAACTGATATCCCACAACCATTCAGACCAAGCAAGGAGGCTGCAAATCCAATAAAAGCTCTTGCAAGAAAACCCGTGTAAATCTATCCAAACTGAACGCAAAAACTTGAACTGGACGAAGCAACCCAAACCTGCAGAAATTCCGGCCAGATACCAAGATACCAAGCAGAAACAAAATACTAAAAACAGCGAGAAAACAACGAGAGACCAACCATCCACCTGAACTGTCCCAAACTGGACTCCCCGACGGGAGGATCAAAGTAGAACATTGTGAAACAGTAAAAATGGCCAGAATAAAACGGGTTTTTTGCTAGAAACCCAAGTCAAAATGCCAAGGAGATTGTCTAGAAACGGGAGGTTGAGATGTCTGCACCTGAGGCCAGCGCAGGGCTGAGCCCGCAACTGACGCCAATTGGAACTAGGCTGAACCCAGTGAAAACAAAGCTGTTCTGCAGAAATTAATTGAAGAAAGGAGACCATCAGCTTCAACGCAACTTACCAAACCTGTGCTGGAGAGCACAACTAAAAAATGGCACCCCAACAGTTTACCTTGACTAAACAACAATAAACAATGAGCAGTTTAACTTTTAATAAGAGTGCAAGAGTTCTAAGTCTCGTCTCCATCTATTCATAAGCAAGGAGAAATGAAGCGCATAACTAAATAACATCCATTTTCCATCTAGCAAAATTACTCCTTCACGCCTTGGTTTCCATTTTCAATGCATGCTCCTTGTATACCCAGAATGAAGATTAACGAGTCAATAGCACAAATGTATAGGCCAATAAATCATTCAGAGGCAGATCAATCTCTACCTCTTCATTGCCTTCTCCACCTCCACCTCCACCTCCATCTCCACCCCATATCATCTTATTCACTTTCCTTAACAAGATTGAAACTAAGATCCATCTTCTGTTGACAAAAGAAAAGGGTGGTAGATGTTGGCTTTTAAACTAGTAAATACATAGATAAAATTAAGAAAGTCATAATTCGAGAGGAAAAATCGAGACATGTTGTGGTCATCTTTTTGTCACAATGTCACTCTTTCTTCATTCAATACTTCAAACTAAACAATAATTTACATTATAGTTACAAAATTTTATACTCATTATTTTTTATAGATTCATTTTCAACCTTACATTTAATTGGACCCACAACTTTCTAACATCACATTCTAAAAAAAAAAGAAAAAATCTAGAATATTGTGGTTGTGATTTGTTCATAGAAGATGACTTTACTTAAGCATCAACTAAGGTCAAAGCTTAATACTTCAGAGAATGTTGTTTGGCCGTGTTTAATACTCATATGTCAACAGAAAATGATAGTCGCTCGGCAACTTATTCTAATGTTTAAAAGTTGATGCTAAACGTGACTTTCTTGTTGTTCTTTGATTGAAAATGCATATTTGTTATCCTACTTTCAACTGTTTAAACTCCGTGAATTGGACTTTTGGTGTCTTTGCTTTTTCACTATATTGTTTATCGGGTTCTTTTAGGCAATTTTATCGTGAAATTTAAATTTTCTTTTGATTTTCTTTGGAAATTACATTATTATTATTATCTAATATTACTTCATGGCCATGATATTATGGAGGAGATAAGGCATTTTGTAGTGCATAGTGTCGCATCGGGCAAATTTCTATCTATGAACACAAAGAAAAGTTTGGTGCTGGCATGAGGAACCAATGGAGTATGCGGTCTCTCCTTGCTCTCTGGTACAATGCAGTTTTTTGTGGGCGTCGTTGTAGTTTAGGTAGTTTTATTCTATTTACATATATAGATGAATAGAGGAGTGTTAGAAAATGGTTATAATATGCGTACTGAAAAAAGTTGTGATTCGTGTAATGAAAGTTGGATTTGAGAAAATTATGCAGGAATTTAGAGTGCTAAAAATAGTTCCTAGAAAGTGGCCAACATTATCATATCATCATTTCAGTTATCGAGATTGTTTGGAAACACGGAAACACGACCTTTTCGCTTGTGACTCTCCTCCTAATCCTCATATTACTTTGGAGCAACTCAAGAATCTAAAACTGTCGAGTAACTTCTAAGGAGCAATCCACCATGGAGAGGGGCCATAAGGGGGGCTCAAGTACAAAGGGAGACAAGACATAACACCCCACTTCACATTTAATAGGTGATCTCCTACCTTTCTTCTTTTAGGTACAGGAATCATTAAAATTTTTTCACTTATCCTTATACATGCTATCATAGCACTTTTACATTTTAGGAATGGGAATAAGCGCTTTACCCCGAATCGTTTATGACTTGGTTGCCCCATTAAATCAAGGTCTTGTGATCTCCAATATACAAGGTTGGGTTTCCGCCATAGTGATTCTTATTCGATAGGCTTTAGGCACATTCCCCTCGAAAGATGGTATACTTGATCTCTAGTAAGTCCTTTTGTCAAAGGATCTACCAAATTCTCTTTTGACCTAACATATTGAATAGAGATTATACCATTCGATATCAACTGTTTAATGGTATTATGTCTTCGACATATGTGTTGAGATTTACCATTATACATGCTATTTTGTGCCCATGCAATTGCAATTGCCATTGATTATCACAATGTATGTTAACTGTTGGTACCGGTTTTCCTCATCATGGAATTTCTTCGAGGAAATTACGAAGCCATTCTGCTTCTTCTCTGACTTTATCTTAAGCAAGAAATTCGACTTAAGATTGTTGAAAAATTTTGTGTATGGAGTGACAAAAAAGCCGGGGAATTCTTCAAATTACCTTTAAAATTTTGTAGAAATTTCGGCAGAGTAATGATAGGAAATGAACTCCAAATAAATCCTCTAAAATGTGCAGTATAGCTGCAATAATATCAAAGTCGAGACAAGTGATGAACACTTTGATCTTAAGTCGAATTTTGTTGGAGCGACTTTGATCTTCGGTTAAATCATACATTGGTTTAACTTCTTCTACTCTTCTATTGATTGTTGATCTTTTATTTTGTGTAAACAGAAATGACTTCAGTTTTCAATACCAATACTACTTCGAATGAAACTTTGGAAGAAAGTGTTCCTAATGTGGTGATTCCCCTAGTTGTTAATGTCCCTACCAATTCTTGTTCCATATGAAGAGAAATAGGAGAAATTCAATGGGTCTGATTTTAAGATATGGCAACAGAAAATGTTATTTTATCTCACGATCCTCAACTTGGCAAAATTCCTGAATGAAGATGTTCCCGCCGTACAAGAAGGGAAAAATAATAGGGCATCGTTGATTGCTCAAGATGCATGGAAACATTCAGATTTTCTATGCAAGAATTACATTCTGAATGGATTGGACAACTTGTTGTACAACATTTATAGTTCCAAGAAATCTGCAAAGGAACTATGGGAGTCCTTGGAAAAGAAATACAAGACTGAAGATACCGGAACTAAAAAGTTCATTATGGGAAAGTTCTTGGACTACAAAATGGTAGATTCTAAGACCGTTATCAATCAAGTGCAAGAGTTGCAGGTTATCCTACATGATATTCATGCAGAGAATATGTCTCTAAGTGAATCATTTCAAGTGACTGTAATCATTGAGAAACTCCTGCCTATGTGGAGGGACTTCAAGAACTATCTCAAATACAAGTACAAATAGATGAACATTGAAGAACTTGTGGTCTGATTGTGAACTGAATAAGACAACCTTAGTTCGGACAAGCGTGTTGGAAAAAACATACCACAAGCAAAGGCCAATGTGGTGGAATCCAATAACAAAAGCAAAAAGAGGAAGCATTATGTTGAGTCTTCAAGAAAGAATACAAAGAAGTTCAAGGACAATTGCTACAATTGTGGAAAGGCTGGACATCGTTCTGTCGATTGTCGCAAACCGAAGAAGCAAGCCCAAGCGAATATCATTGAATTCGATGTCATATCAAATGGTATGTTGGATATGAATTTGTCGGGGTTTGTATCCGAAATCAACAACGTTGGAAACCCCAAGGAATGGTGGGTTGATACGGGTGCTACTCGTCACATATATGCCGACAGAGGAATGTTCATTTTCTATACTCCAACTGAGGGAGAAAAGATGTTAATGGGGAACTCCTCAACTTCAAAGGTTGAAGGACAAGGCAAAATGATATTGAAAATGACATCGGGGAAGGAATTTTGCCTCTACAATGTTCTTCATGTGCCGGATATTCACAAGAACTTAGTTTCGGGTTCTTTGTTAAGCAAGAATGGCTTTAAATTAGTTTTTGTATCCGATAAGTTTATACTTACTAAGAATGACATGTATGTAGGCAAAAGTTATGTAAAAGATGGACTATTCAAAATGAATGTCCTTACTATTGTACCGAATAACTCAATGAATAAAACATTTTCTTCTGCTTATATTCTTGAGTCGTCTAATTTATGACATCATAGATTAGGATATATAAACTTCAATTCAATACGAAAATTGATGAATGAGAATTTACTTCCAAGTATGCATTTCAATAATGAAAAATGCGAAATATGTGTAGAGGTAAAATTGGCCAAAACACCATTTCATTCGGTTGAACGAACCACAACACCTTTGGAGCTTATTCACACGGATATTTGTGACTTAAAGTTCATATGAATGAAAGGTGGTAAAAAGTACTTCATCATGTTCATAGACGATTGTACAAGATACTGTTATATATACTTGTTGAGAAGTAAAGATAAAGCATTGGAAGTGATTAAACACTATAAAACTGAAGTTGAAAATCAACTTGGAAAACGAATAAAAACGATTCGTAGTGATAGAAGTTGAGAGTATATTGCACCATTTGAAGAGTTTTGTGCAGAATATGGAAGTGTTCACCAAAATACTGCTCCATATTCACCTCAATCTAATGAGGTTGCTAATGAGGTTGCGGAACGAAAGAATCAAACCCTTAAGAAAATGATGAATGTCATGTTGATTAGTTCAGACTTACCTCAAAACTTGTGGGGTAAAGCTATTTTTTCGACTAATCATATCCTAAATAAAATACTACACAATGATAAGGTCGAGTCTCCTTATGAATTATGGAAAGGTCGGAAACCTTCCTATAAATACCTAAAAGTGTGGGGCGTTTAGCAAAAGTACAAATACCTAAGCCTAAACAAGTGAGGATTGGACCTAAGACTCTTTATCGGATATGATACTAATAGTAGTGTATATCGATTTTTGGTTCATAAATTCGAATTACTTGATGTACACAAAGGTACAATCATTGAATCAAGGAATGTTGCTTTCTTTGAAGATATATTTCCTTGTAGGGAAAATGAAACAAGTTCACACAAAAGAACTTATGATGAAAAAGATGATGGAAATCTTCAAACAAATGAAGAGCCAAAGCATAGTAAGAGACAACGAACTCATAAGACATTTGGTCTAGAATTCGTAATTCATTTGTTAGAAAATGATCCTAAGACATTTGATAAAGCAATGTCCTTACCCGAAACGCCTTTATGGAAATAAGCAGTAAATAGTGAAATTGAATACATCATGAACAACCACACTTGGGAGTTGGTTGATCTGCTTCCGGAAAACAAAGCTTTAGGCTGCAAATGGATCTTCAAAAAGAAATCGAAGTCGGATGGATCAATCGATAAATACAAGGCTAGACTAGTAGCCAAGGGGTATAGATAAAAAGAAGGTCTAGATTTCTTTGATACCTAATCACCTGTGATAAGGATCATGTCTATTCATGTCTTGATTGCAATCACGGCATTGCATAATTTAGAAATATATCAAATGAATGTGAAGATTGGATTTCTAAGTGATAAATTAGAAGAAGAAATATATATGGAACAACTTGAAGGGTTTGTTGCCCTTGGAAACGAGAAGTGTAATCTTGTAAAGTCGCTTTATGGATTAAAGCAGACATTGAAGCAATGGCATTAGAAGTTTGATAGAACTATAATTTCAAGATCAACGAATGTGACAAATGTATCTACGTTAAAACCACACCTAACGAATATGTGATCGTTTACCTATATGTTGACGATATGATAATAATGAGAAATAACTTGAATATCATTTCCTGGACGAAGAAAAAGTTAACGAAATATTTTGACATGAAGGATATCGAAGTTGCAGACGCCATATTAGGGATTAAAATCTCTACTACGCACAATGATTGTCATTGTCTCAATCATATTATATTGAAACTATACTTAAGAAGTTTAAGGCGTATAACGATAATCCTATTATGAAACCAATTGACTTGGGAGTACATATAAACAAGAATACCAGTGAGCTCGTATCTCAATTGGAATATACACGCGTTATAGGCAGTTTGATGTATGTCACTAACTGCACACGTCCGGATATAGCATACATAGTCAACAATTTGAGTAGATTCACAAGTAATTCGAACACTGTACATTGAAAAGGCGTTGAACTGAGTCCTTAGATACCTAAGACACATGGTCAATTATGGATTACACTACTCAAGATATCTTGCGGTGTTAGAAGGATATACCGATGTAAATTGGATATTCGACACGAAGGATTCAAAGTCTACCAGTGGTTATGTGTTTACCATTGGAGGCGAAGCTATGTCATGGAAATCATCTAAGCAAACGTGTATAGCTCAATCCATGACGGAGTCTGAGTTTATTGTTTTAGATAAAGTCGGAGAAGCAGCAGAATGGCTTCGTAATTTCTTTGAAGAAATTCCATGTTGGGGAAAACTGGTACCAGCAATTCACATACATTGCGATAATCCATCGACAATTGCAAGGGCACATATTAGCATGTAAAATGGTAAATCTCGACACATACATCGGAGACATTATACCATTAAATAGTTGATATCAAATGGTATCTATATTCAATATGTTAGGTCAAAAGAGAATTTGACGGATCCTTTGACGAAAGGACTTACTAGATATCAAATATACCATCTTTAGAGGGGAATGGGCCTAAAGTCTATCGAATAAGAATCACTATGGCGGAAACCAACCTTGTAGATTGGAGATCCCAAGATCTTGATTCAATGGGACAACTAAGTCATAACGATTCGGGGTAAAGCACTTATTCCCATTCCTAAAGTGTAAAAGTGCTATGATAAGCATTTATAAGCAAAAGTGAAATACTTTTAATGATTCATGTACCTAAAAGAAGAAAGGTGGGAGATCACCTATGTAAGTGTGAAGTAGGGCAGCTTCTCCGAAAGCACTTATGAAACAAAGAGCTGTCCAGGGCCAAAATGGACACAACCATGAAAACTGAAATGGTTAGATAAGATATGGTGTTGGTACAGTTGCTTGAATTTACACGAACGGCTGGATGATTCAAGACGTCACGTTCTCCAACTAGCCTAGTAAATTTTGGGGCGTTGGCTAGAGCCCGGCCCGTGTTTTAGAAAAAAAAGTTAAAAAAAATAATAATTTTAGCTGCATGCATTTTCCAGGCAGTAGTCACGAAAAAAATAATAAAAAAATCGAGCTGGTCCGGCTTGGTTCGGGCCCAAAAAAGCTCGGACATGTCTTTGAGTTTCGACTCGTAGCCTGGTTCAGTTCATTGACATGGTTAGTTGTGCATATCGCGAAATTTCTATTCATGTAGGGGATTGTTGGAAATTGGTTTAAAACACGAGAAATATTAGTTAAGAACTGAAAAACCAAGCATTGGAAGTGTGACTTCATGTCAACCTCGGCCAAAACGTAACCCATTTATTTGTGGCAGCGCCCCTCGTGGTGGTTCAAGGGCAACGCCTCGAAAGAGAATTTTGATTTTCGTGTATAACCAGTGTCTCAAACCAATTTTGGATGAATGAGAAATTGTGGTCCAAAATTGGAAGGAAAAAAGTGGAAAATCGGATGACACTGTCGTTCGAGCGAACGTAGCGAGCGGACAACGGTCGAAAATCTGGAAACACGCGATTGTTGTGTTTTGGATCGTACTATTTCATCTACAACCCTTCAACATCTATAAATAGGACCTTAGGGGATGTCCCAATCTTTACACCAATGATATGCAATCATATAGCATTCATTTTCTCTCATTTTTAAACCAAATTCTTGCATTCTTGTTGCATAAATTGTTGCATAAATTCTAGTTTTTTTTCACTTTGCATACCGGAGTTCGTAAACCAAGTTCTGGTTCGCTGTTTCTTGTGTATTGTAGTGCTAATCATACAAGAAGATATTCGTTGTATTTTGGGAGTTGATTGCCATAAACCGTAGGCACCGTTGCGGAGCAAATTCGACTTAAGGACAAATGGTTCAACACTTGCCTCGACTTTGATATTATTGCTGCTATATTGCACATTTTTTAGGATTTATTTGGAGTCCATTTCGTACCGTTATTCTGCCGAAATTTCTACAGAATTTTAAAGGTAATTTGAAGAATTTTCCGGCGTTGTTTGTCACTCCATACACAAAATTTCCCGGCATGATTTTCAGGAATGTATGAGCGAACAGGGCATCGGAAAAGATAACAAAGTTGACTGATAATGTGTACCTTTGTCGCTCTGGCTCGGTACAAATTTTGCATTTATGCTCGTAATCTTTTTTATAATTTTAGTGGAAAGAAAACGTTTTTGTTAGGATTGATTAGGAAAGGAGGCTTTAAGGAAACAAATATTCATGTTTTAATTTTCTTGCTTATTTTGGGGTGTTGCTCAGTAAAAGTTATGCAGATTGTTTGGTTAATTTAAATAAGTTTAACTGATCACTCTTTCCTTTTTACATGTTATCATTTTATGAAGAATAATAATATTTTTTGAATAAGAAAATATCAGCTAATAAATATTGGAAGTGAGAGCTTGTAATGAAAGAACATCCAACAAAAGAACTAAAGGAAAAATTAAATTGTGACTTATGAGCGTGAACTTCGAAAGAGGAGTAACATGGAAAGTCAATGTAGTTATTCCTGCCTTATATTTTTGAGTAACACATCTACGTTCTTCCTATCTCAGGCAGCAGATTCACAGATTGTTTCAGATTATGCTCGCTACTTTCTCCATCAACACATGCAGTCAATATTATGTTGTTACCTAAAATTAAAAGTGATATGTTCCTTTAGTTTTAAGGTGATGAAAGGCCATATTTTTAGCAATCTCTTAAGAGTTCCTATTTCTATAGCCCGTTTAGCTTCTGAACTCAAACTTCTCTTGCAGTTCAGCTGGAAATTTCCTTCAAAGGTATGAGTTGATTCTATCATTACGTGTATTACTCCAGCATGCCAAAAAAAAAAAAATGATATAATTGACAAAGATAGAGGAAGATGCTTTATTCAAATAGTGTCAAATAATGTCTTTCTTGCGATAAAGTAATTAGTTTTAGGTTAAGTAATTTAATTAGTTTTCAAATTAGAATTTGGAATCCCATTAAGGTTTTCCATCCTTGGAGTCCATATGAATGCTTTTTATCAGTTAGAGAGTTGGTCATTGTAGACAATTTAGCATGTTTGGATATTGCCTACACCCCCACCCACCCACCCCCCGAGAGGGTAAAACTCTTCTCTTTCCTCCTTCGCCTCTCTCTTCCTCTCTACCATCGTTCCTCGTTCCATTCGTTCTCTATTTCCTGAGTTTGTGCATGTATACTCCAATTTGTTTTCCCTTTGTGTGACGCAAATAAGCAGCCCTAGGATTGTCCTCAATCAGGGTGCCATTATTGGGTATTAAATTTTTCTGTTGTTCAGGTGCATACAAATGAGGGTGGAATTATAAACGCTGTTTCTGTCTCTTTCCTGATTTTGTTGGTGAGAAACCATGGGCTGGTCACTGATGTCTACAGACTCTTATAATCTTTTTGTAGATGCTTTCTTTAGGATTATTAAGAAAAAACCCTTTCATGAAGACAAGATTTAAATGGATGCATGATGCCCCTCTTTAATAGTTTAATCTAGATGAGTTGGTTAATATGGTGTTGGACCTTTGATTGAAAAATGAATGACGTAAGTACGAAGGCCGTGTTGAATAGATGATTTAAATATTTATATCTGTTACCTATCTAGTAGCTTAAGCTTTTAGATTGGAAATAGGGTGTGGTGGTGGTTAACATGGTATTAGAGTCGAGCAAAAGTCTTGGTTCAAGTATTGTTGTCACCTGTTTATGAGCACGAGTTGATGAAAGATGAGATTAAATCAATACACGAGGCTCCGTATCTTACAGCCTTATTACTTTTGATTCCTTGAGGACTTCTTCATTCCTGAGGAGAACATTGATGTAAATGTATACTTGATCCCGAGGTAGAATGGAATTTTCATAGCATGGTTGTTGATGCAGGATACAACTTGGGCAGCCTTCAACAGTAAAGGTTGCTGCAAACCTTGTCAAATTATTATCTTACAATAATAAGGTCTGTATTTCATTTTTCTTTTTCTTCCCGAGTCTTATATCCATGTAATATCTGCATGTTAAAACCCTCCTGCGTTTGGAGAGTACGTTAACGTTCAACGGAAATATTTTTCGTTTTGATACTCGGAATTAGTAGTTATTTATTCAAATCTGGATCCTTAAAATGTGAACTCATTAGCATGGTTTTCTGGAAAAATATTGCATGATATTAAAAAGTTTAAACCATAAATGAAGATGCATGGGTTGATTCATGTGACATTTGTACCTTCTGTTACCGGTAGAATGAGGGTGGATTATGTTCATAGCGTTTGGCATTTATATTTTTTTTGGGATTTTATAATCCAGGTGTTGTTTGGCATCACTTATTTGTCCTCTTTGTATAACTGTGATCAATGTACTATTTTTTCTTGCTCATCCTCTAACGCATAGTTCACGAACACGTTCTTGGTTTTATTTTGGTAAGACGTTAAGCTCATTAATATGTTTTATCTTTAGGATTTTAAATAGTTTTGAGAAACTATGGATAATTTATGTTCACATCTTCTTATAGTTCACAAATATCTTTAGTGTTTTAAGTATTCTGATCTGACATATTAGGACTAGGCTCCTCAACCTTTCGGCTAGTGTGGGATCAGCTTTCTAATCCTCAAAAGTGAGGTTTTAACTCCCAACCTATTCAAACATTTGGATCCTCACGTGATGGAAATCGTTAATTTGACCGTTAAATGGTCAAAATTTCTTTAGAATGGCTGTGTTATGCCCTTATTATGAATTAAATATTAAAAGAAAAAAGGAAAACCAAAATCTTACAAGAATGAATTTTTTTCTCTTTTCATTTTTTTGTTTGACTTATTTTTGTTTTCTTTTTTCTTTTAACATTTAGTTCTAAATAAGGGAATAATAGCCATTTTAATTTTTTTGAATTTTTAATGGTCAAACTAACGGTTTCCGTTTCCCGGGAATCCAATCTCACATGTTTGAATAGGTTAGGCAGTCAAAACCTCACTTTTGAACGTTATGGAGCCGTTCTCACATTGGTTTAAAGGTTGTGGAGCTCAACCTAATTTTCCCTCTATTATTAGAGATTACTAAAAAGTGATTTAAAATTAGAGTTGTCGGAATTATTTCTCATCCATATTTGAAATATGGCAGTTATTTCATACTTTACTATTCTGACCACAGAATATGCTGCAAACCGGCCTCATTATTGGTGGATGGGACAACTATGAAGGTGGTAAAATATTTGGAATACCTTTGGGAGGGACAATATTGGAGCTGCCTTTTGCTATCGGAGGTGTGGTTCAATTTCTCGTGGATCCAATTTTAGTCTGGTACTAGTTATATTTTAGAAAACCAATATAGAGGTAGGTTGTACTAGAACACCGTAAGTGTCATAATTATCAAGATCGTCAACATTGGGACAATCAGCGTTCGTTTGATGCACATTTTTCTCTCCCAATAATGCATTTTCCTTTCAAATCACGTGGGCCCCAAAGCTGGCACTTTTGTTCCATGCTCCCTGAAATGATATAGTGAATTACTATAATACCCTTCTGCTTTATTTGAAAGTGAGCAGGTAGAAATTGAATGAGGGGTATAATGGAGATTGTGTAACCATTAATTGAAAAAAGTGCACAGTTTTTGTCAGACCGATTACTGTTGCAACGTTCCGACATTTTCTACAAATAGCCAAATATTTGCATCAAACATTACAACATCTAAAGTGAAAATCAATCAAGTACATGAATTATGTACTTCAAACCGTCCAATACTTAAAATTGGCAAAATCTAATCTTGTATATAGTCATTAAGAGTATGTTTGGCAAGTGTTTATGAACACTTGTTAAATGTTAAACCACGTTTTATCTACATATTTCGTGGACCCATAAACATTACCCACTTATCTACCATTTATTTATATATGTTTATAAACACAACTGTTTACAAACATTTGCCAAAAATATGCGAAGACCATTTTTTGATCAATATATTTCATTTATTTTAGTTCATGCCTGATATATTTTCTGATGCACTTTTTTCCTTTTAACACCTGACATACACCATTTGATATCGCTATTTTTAATTTCCATGAAAATTATGACGCTCGGACCCTTCTTTTTGGTCGGCATACCCGTGTTGACACGACACGGGTACATGTATGAAATACGAGTTGGAAGCGGCAAATTTCAACCGGACACGGCCACCTGTTGAACTGCTGCCATAATCAACATTTGTTGCAGAGCCAAAAGTCCCGTAGGGAAGGAGAAGAAGAAGGGATGTTGGACTTTGGCATGTTTTTTGTTTTAAGTTTTGGGCATTTTGGGCTTTAAAATATTGCTCTTTAAAAAAAAAAAAATTTATCCATTGTGATTGAAGTATATTTACAATCTTACAGCCTTATTGGTTGAGCAAATTACACGATGTTTATTATTTCTTAATTATATTTTTTGTTTTTTTTATCTAAATAATATCATTTTAGTTTAAAAAATCATGATTAATGTTAATACAAAATTTAAAAAAAAAATTAAAATATGATTTTTCTTTGGCCAAAATGATTGACAGATAATTATAAAATCAACATACATAAAATTTTTAGAATAATTTAATAAAATTAAAATATGATTTTTCTTTAGCCAAAATGATTGACAGATAATTATAAAATCAACATACATAAAATTTTTAGAATAATTTAATAGCATTTTTTGAAATTAATATTTTTTCAAATCTTGACAAAATAGAAATAATCAAATAATATTTTTGATTAATTTTACATATGAAGTTTTTGAGGGAAAAAAATTATTGAAGTTTCAAAGACGTACCCACGTACCTGTATCCGAAATTTGGACTATTTTTAGCCATGTCCTCGTATCCTCTATTTTAAAAAAATAAAAGATCCGACACTTAAATATTTTTCCGTACTCGATACACGTACCCGAGTCCAGCATCATAGCATGAAAATTGTCAGGTCAAGTGAAAAGCTTAGGGGTTGTTCTCCTATATTTCAGTTTTGTGTTTTGAGTTTTGAATTCATTTTGAGTTTTGTGTTTTTAATGTCCATTTTGAGATTATTGAAAATGTGNACACTCAAAATGACAAATTTGTCGTTTTAGATTTTTTTTACAAATTTTTAACTTGTTTTCAAAAATGCGTTTTCGAAAATGGGAAAGAGAACGCGTTTTCACTGTTTTGGAAAATCGAAAACAGAAAACAGTTTGAAAATGGTAAAGAGAACAGACCCTTAATGTCCCCATTTATTTATGTTATTACGCCTCAGATGGCAACAAATCTTCGTTGGCCAAAATATTTGACAGTTTTTAATGATTCATCGGTGAAATATTTCTACATGGTTGAGACAAAGAATTCTTACGGTTTCTATTACCTTATTCTAGGATCCGGCTCTTCCTATTTGTATGGTTTCTTCGACCAAGTGTGGAAGGGAGGAATGACTCGAGAGGAAGCTGAGGTTTGTATTTGAAAACTGCCTTTTCTATCCGAAGAAGACTTTTCCGTAGAAACGATGTTGTTTGGTGAGTGCCTAAGCTAGAAAGGATGTGCCAGAAGCGTTCATATAATGGCGTGCTTCTAGCATGTGCGACTTTTGTAATGAATAAGAAGTTCGCAAAATTCATAATTACTTTACTTGTTGGTCTGACATTTTCATAGTCGTGGTCTTGTTTAGCATGCTTATCACTGATATTTTTCTTGACTTTGCCACAGCAATTAGTGGTCAAGTCTGTCTAGTGGTGGCGTTGTTCGGACTGTGACCGTGAGTTTCTCAATTTTTATTGGTGAAATTAACTCCCTTACATGAAGTGGAAATTGGATGTGAAATTTTGAAACCTCACTTCCGACTGTTTCTTGGTTTGCAATAGCCATTTAATGCGAGTTTTGTTTAATAGAGTAAATTTTAGTTGAAACGTGAAATTAGTCTATTGGGTTGGCTGATTAATAAAAATTTAGAAGTTGGTTTAGTCATCCTGAATGCCTGTGCTGATTTGCTTCCATCAAGACCGTTGTGTGATATATATATATATATATATATATCTGTCTTGGTGTATTTGATACGTTATCAAAAAACATCGAGTCCCGACTGCAATATGAATAAGACAGCTTAAGGACAAATCCCTTCGGGGGTGGCCGAGTTGGTGGAGCAGGTGAACGCGGAGACCGAAGGTCACGAGTTCGAATCCCTTGCCAACACTTTCTCGATCGAGTCGTCACACCAGGCTTGCCTTGTGCGGTTTATCTCTCCTGTGTGGTTTGAGGGCTATCGCACATGAAGCGAGGTTTACCCAGTGCGCACTCACGAGTAGCGGCTGCGAGTTCCTACGTCAACAAAAAAAAAAAAAATAATAATAATAATAACCAAAAATATTGTACTTCTTCTGTAACCGGGCTTGCCTAGTGCGGTTTATCTCTCCTGTGTGGTTTGCGGGCTACTGCACATGGAGCGAGGTTTACCTAGTGCGCACTCACGAATCGCGGCTGCGAGTTCCTACGTCAACAAAAAAAAAAAAAAGGATAGCTTAAGGACAAAATTTAGAGCATGCTGGGGAAAGTGATTATAAATTCGGGTGGTACTACGAAATGAGTGGATATTTAATGGGTAGTACTTGTGGATCCTACAATATACGTGGATAAAAAGTATATTTCATCAACTTAACTTATAATTTAAGCTTTGCCAAACATGCACTTCATTTAGGGGAGCACTTATTTCTGAACATGGTCTCTTTTCAATTGTAGATTAACTGAGAAGGTGTTACAAGGAAGTTTTACCCTGCCTGTGTGGTATGAAGAGCTGGAGCCTCAGAACTCGCTCTTGGATATTTTGTCGGCACCTAGTCCCGACCCAATGGTCAGTTAGATGAAAGACGATCGTCCAAATCTTTCGATCATCGACTGGTACCTAGTATTGTATTTTCACATCGAACAATGGCGTGAATTTGACTGTACTCTTTCTGAAGTTTAATTTGGTTTATTCCTTCTTCGTAGAACTTAGATTTTGGATTCCTGCATTACTTTTGGTACAACACAATCCTCTATAGTAACTCCATAATTCTATCCTTTTTTTACTGTCTTTTACATTTATCTTTTTGTCATGTTTTCTTTGTTATTTATTTTTATTAAAACTTATTTATGTTTTACCCTCATAATGGCGCCTCACATGCCTTGCACATATTTGTTCAACATAATTTATTTTTTCAAATTTTAACTTGAACATTCATGAAATATTGAAAAAAGTAAGAATAAATCTGCAGGTATAGAAAATTTGCACAGATTTTGCACAGGAAGACAGATTTTTCCGGTACTTATAGCATTTCTCAAAAGGTAATTGAGAGAGTATTTTAATTTCATCTCACTTCCATCCCTCGAGGACTAAAGATTTAGCCCGACGGGAATTCAAATCGAATTTTTAGTAGGCTTTAATAAAAATTGAAAAAATATGATATTGAAAAGTTGTGAGTTCTATAAAATGTGTGGTTAAAATTAATTGTTGACTTTAACTTAGATTATAATTTGAATTTTAATTTCTATCAAACGATCTTCTCACACCTAAAATAAAGATTCATTTCTTGTCACCAAATTTAACTTGTAGCATACTACAATATCATAAATTGCCATTATTATATCATTGAATATACTAAAATAATAATACATTTAGCAACTAATATAAAAAAGATGTAATTTAGTATTTACAGTTTACAATTTCTCAAATTTGTTACTTTTTTGCCCTTTATATTTGTTCTTGTCGAGCATACCAAACGATGTAATCAATCTTCAGCTAAAGATTTCATTAAAATGGTTGACTCTAAACGTTTTTACACACTCAGAAATTACAAACATACAGATTACAAGCTCTTAGCTTCTGTAGCTCTCCTTGCAGTGAAGAATCTTCTATATTTTGGTGACCAAAAGAATGAAAATATTACTTCTAAGCTTATATTTATCCGATAGAAGTTCTGTACCTTGATCCTGATGGCAACATTACAAGAAAATCGGTCCGAAAATGGCAAAAATATGTTATACTGTAGAGCAACTTCTAGAGAGCACCTTGTTTAATACTATCCAGTCGAGTATACCAAACGACGTAAAGATCCACTGATCTTCAGAAAGATTGCATTAAAAGGTTGATTCTAAACATTTTTATACACTCAGAAACTACAAACAATACAGATTACAGTTCTTACTTCTGCAGCTCTCTTTGCAGTGAAGAATCTTCTATATTAGTAACCAAAAGAATGAAAATTTTACTTCTAAGCTTATATATTTATCCGGTTGAAGTCCTATACCTTGATCCTGATGGCTGCATTTTAAGAAAACCGGGCCCAAGAATGGCAAAAATTTGTTATACTAGAGAGCAACTTCTATGGATATCAACGGTAAGCTTCCAACACGGAAGAAGAATTGCTAAAAATTAAAGCGAACGAGCTAATTTACACCATTATCAGAGCTGCTACAAGCTTGATTCTGAAGAACACTGTTCCCGAAATCTCCATCCAAGCTCATTTGTTGGACTTCTCGAGGAGAAAGAATCTTGATGCAGCGAACGTAGTTCACAAATACCCTGTATGCAATGAGTGTCAATATAAATATACAAATCAAGGTGGGGATTTTACAACTGAATGGAAAGGCAATAAAGACTTTTGTGTTCGAAGACTTACTCCCAAGGATCGTCCCCGACTAACAGGACATCATTCTCATGATCCACGTAAACAAGTTTCCAACCAATTCTTTGTCGGTCCTCCAGTTGTCCCTCTATACCAAATCTACGAGCTAGATCTTGTTTAAGCTCTTCATAGCCCGAGTAACGCGTTATATCGATTGATCTTCCAACGGCTCCACGCTTGTATACCTTCAATAACATTCTTGGCAACTCAGATCTCAGATCATAAATGAAAAGATAAAACGAGGCAGATAAATGAATGCTTCCGCATAAAAAACAAACCTTTGTATACGTTCGTAACCGAGGCATCTGTGCTGGAGCCCAAGCACCTCCATTCATGAAGCTGCTGTCATTTATCGTGGAATCATTTGAATTGAATGTCATGTCGGGAACTCCAAACGACTGGGAAACCACTGCCGATGAGAGTTCGGGTCGAGTTTCCTTGGGGTTCACAACGCTGGAAAGCATATCTCCTCCTGATGCGAGACCATTCGAAAAGTCCCTACCTGATCCCGCCATCCCTTTTGCGATCAATGAATCTGGCATCATGGGCATCCCTAATTGGCTGTCCATGCTGGCCGCTAGCGGAACATTGTTCCTTGGATCACCCTGAACTTCCCCGTCATGACTTGCATCTCTAAACAGCATTGACTGAGAATTGAATGACATTGAGTTGTTGGTTTGCTGTATCTGGATATCGTTTTGAGAGAGAACTGACGTAGCCGAAGATGAACTATCGAAATAATCGATCTGGGTTCCAGCAGCATTGAAATATGGTTGGGATGCATAAAATCCGAGGTTCTGACTTTTGGATATGTTCAACGAAGGCTTAATATCGGGTTTTTGCTGCAAATCTTTAACCAAGTTACCATTTGAAGAGATAGTCGCTAAATCATTACTTGAACTCACTAGACCAGCAGAAGACTGAGCTATCTCGTCCCCCGGTGTTATACTTCGATGGTTTCTGCCAGTCATTATGGACTGGACTGCACTCGAACAGTTGTTTGTAGATGGTGAAGTGGAACAAGATGGAACTTCATCGGTCACTACAGACTGGCAATTGATTGTTCCACCAGTCAACAGCTGATTATTCATCGGGTTTAAGTTGCTCCCCATTTGTCCAGGACATTCTGATAGTATTCCAGATTGTTGATGTTGCAGTTTCAGTTGTTGAGGTGGATGGGCAAACCGAAGATTAGTTTGACTATTACTTCTCGTCATCTGCTGGGTTATAACATGCGATTGAGGGAGTGAAGTGGATGTTGCTTGAGATCCATCGAGCATTTGGCTGGTTGACACAGACCTACAAAAGTTCTGAGAAATGTCCGAAAGCTGCTTCTGCTGATCCTGGAATTGGGTTTGTTGGGAAGGAGGCTGTTGTGTCGAAGATTGCTGTGCTAGAAGTGATTGTTGTTGCTGATGAAGCTTCTGCAGAAGTTGAATCTGAATTTGGTTTTCAGGCACGTGCAACTGTTGGCTTATATGATCTGTATGGGACGACATGAAATTCTGCTGCTGGTTCAGATTTTGAGGAAGATTTCTCTGAAGCTGATGGTTTACGAGAGATTGTTGAATGACATTCTGAGCTTGGGTAGGACTCTGCATATGCAGAAGTTGGGCCTGAACTTGGCTTGCAGGTAAAGTTTGATTGATTAAATTTTGATGAGGTGGTTGTGCAATGTCCGTTAACTGTTGTTGTGGCTGTATAATGGAGTCTAATGGGTTCAATGAGGCGGCCGGCAGCTTTTGGAGCTGATCTAGTTGCTGTATGGGTTGGGCCAGCCTTTGAGTATTGAACTGTAAGTTGTTTGGCTGAGAAAGTGAAGCCGGCAAAGCTAACTGACGAGAAAGATCTGCACCAGAAAGGTTTTGCATTACAGATCCCGATAAGGGATTTAAGTAGTTCGGCTGCATTGAGTTAGCCAGGGAAGCATTTTGCTGCATGTTCATCCATTGGACTAAGCTTAGGCCGGGTATAGCTTGGGGATCCTTCATCCCGTAGTCTTCCCCAATCCATGGCACTGATCTTCTGATTAGATTATCTAGGTCAGACGAGTCGTCATCTGCAAGGAGAATCGTAATCAATATTTTAAAACAACAGATAAGAGAAAAGTACTTGGTGATTATCTCTGCTCCTGGGTTACCTGCCATTCCTGGTTGCCTTGGCCGCTTTGAATGGATGAAAGGTGTAGTCGGGCAAATAAAAAATGGAGCAGTTACAGGTTCAATCTCCCAAATGGAGACACGATTACGCTTTTCCCCAGCAGTCGACTCGTCCCAACCGACCTGCTCATAAAATATGACGTGGCTATAGGTCAAATTATCAACTCAAAACACCGGCAATAAAAGTACAAAAGAAAAGGGAGCGCATATTTCACCAACCTGCAAATTACGCCATTGGGAGTTCTTCCATCTGACAGAATCTAGATCGCTAATACCAGTTATTGTACCCATATATCTACAGAAATCGTATTCAATCAGTTTTAAGTCAAATGACACGACAATAATCCAAAAATTCTGATTCCATACCTTCTTGTACTTGAATCTTCAGTTTCAAACATCATGCGAAAGCGCATGCCAAGAGATATTTGGTTACTGCAAACTGCTTTGTAGTACTTGGCTAACGGGATAACAAATTCCGAAGGACTTGCCCTGTTCCAATATGAAAAGATTGTTCGTAAAAAGGATTGTTTTAGAACAAACATAGCATACAAGTAAAGAAAATTCAATAATGACCTTGGATTGTAAAACACGGTGAAAGGGCTATTGTTCGCAGCAGCATGGGCAGCTGCCGCTAGAATTCCAATATGCATACTATCGCTTGATAACACAGACGACGATAAGTTGGTGGGTTGTCTGTTAGCCCGTCTTATGCCTAAAAGAAGCTGCTGTTTTTCGTCCCTATGCACAAGAAGAGATAATTGATTGGATGTTAATCAATAAGCAAAGGTCGAGCCTATGTAATATTTCACAATTTAAGGGAAATAGAAAATGAAAATTTCTGTCAACTTACATCATACCTAATAAATAAGACCGAGTCACCTGCAAACAATCTCTTTCCGCTGACAAAAAGGCTCCACCCAGTCGTTAACAAGTGGCGCTTTGGTTGTCCTGAGAGATGGGAATTGGAACCATGAAAAGTCAAAAAGAAGTAACTCTAAAGTAAAACTGCAGGGAGCAATTATTATTGTAGCCCTTGTGAATTTACCCCGGTAAATATGACGAAAAGTCCATGAATTGTCATGCAAATCTCTCGCCACAAGCTCTTGAGCAGGTGGTTGCATTGTGAAATCCTAAAATTAGACAAGAATTCTCTCAACACAAGACATAATGCAGGAATCGACAAAGGCGAACGAGGTGAAAGAATGGGATTGTCTAACGTACCAGGGCAGGGAAAGTTTTTTCTGCTGAACGGCGAGGTACTGAAAAACCGCCATGAGTGCTTGTATCACTTGCAGTCAAGGTTTTACAGAAAAATTCTGGTTGTGGTTTATTTGCTTTCATTGACAGATCCGATCTCAATAATGCATCCTTGTCAAACTGCACATTAAATGTGAATAGAGTCAGTTTTACATTATCAAACACGAGGATATGAATATTCTTCAATTAAAGCTAATACATACGGAGGGAACTGGTTGGAGTGTCATCTGAGCATATACTTCGTCCGTTTCTGGATCAGCCTAAAAGATATTGGGAAATCATAACAGTTATTATTGACGTGAAAGATGAGATATTAGTTCATGCTCTGCGAGTGAAAGTTAAGCTAGCATACATGTAAAGTAATATTGTGAAGGAAGCACAGTAGCTTTGAGGGAAGATTTGAATAGTTTGGGATTTGTCCATCGACATCCTTTTTCATGGATGCTGCAACCTGAAATTGGAAATCCGAGAATTAAGTATCAAGTTCAAGAACAAATATAATCTTTTACTACTATTGGATCTCAAAACAAAAACCTCCCATATCCTACACTTGCGTCCATATTTGAGAAGCGATCAACAAGAAGACAAATTAATCAATACGATGTTATCATTCTCCGAGAAAATCCAACAATAAACTTTCCACCATAAAAATACGAAAGATAAAATTGATCACGAAAGAATATCCCGTACATTTTACGCCATGTTTCGGCGGACAAGATACGATACCCGACAAAATTTGACATTTGTCCGGTCACTCCACTGTACACAAAAGATCTCAGCACCACACCGCATGTTAACATTGTCCAATACATATTGTCCTTTTCTTCTTTCCTCTATTCTTCCCTTTTACCCGTCTAGGTGATAGTGGAGCCAGCACCCCACAATTGCTCATCGATCACCAATTATGGGGTGTGGATTCGGGACGTGGGCTCCACTGTCACCTTACTACTTAATCAGGGTTAAAAAATCCAACTCATTTTCAAACTGTACCAACTTTGATTTTCCCATCCCACATAATCCAGTCAGTTAATCCAATTAACAGCGCACGATAGCAAGGATGATGCACCCCATAGAAATATTCACACATATTCACACACGTACATAAATACAAAAATAATGGAATCCCACGCGTGTGAGCCTACACAAAGTCAGCAAAAACTGACACCACACCGGCGCACATTAGCAACAGTCGCAAAAGAGGTTCAGCACAAAAACCTGTTCGCTGTGGCCTTGAGGGAAGTAAACGACATGGGTCCCAGCGGCCGGCAGGTTCACCAGAGGCCCGGCGCAAGCTTGCCATAGCTCAGGGTTTATACTCTTCTTCGGTTCGCCTGTGAAAATTTTCGTGTAAAAATCCAAATAAATAACTTAAAATCAAGCAATAAGAGGTTCTTAATTGTTTCGATAAACTTGAGAATCGAAAAGTACAGAGAAAAAGGACAAACAATTGTTCGGATATATCAACAAAAATGCATATAAATACAATAAAGATACAGATTAAGAGTAGCTAAAAGTAGTGACCTTCAGATGGATTAGAGATGGTGTTCGCCGGTTGAGCTCCGGCAGCGGTGGCCTTCATTTTTCTTTTAATTCACCTGCCGGAAAGTCTATTTCAGCTGCCGGAGTTTTTCACTGCAGTTTCATTTCGCCGGAGAAAAATCAGTGGTACAACAAACAGAAAGCCCTAAAATTTATTTTCAAAACTGGTTCAAATGTAGCTAAAAAGTACTTTTTCTTTCAGAACCTAAAGGGAAAAGACTTTTCAGCAAGAAAACTGAAAAGGGTCAGCGCCTGAGAGAAATACTCCGACGGTAGTTTTAGAGAGAAGAAATGAATTTTAAGGTGAGGGGACAAGAGAAGCTTTGGGAAAGGAAGAGATGTTGAGAATAGCAGAGACCAAATGCTGCAGTTTTACTTTTAATTGCCCCCTCCATCACACTACACCTACCAGACACACACACACACACACACACACACACTATATGTGTTTCTCTCTCTGAGTTTATCACTTTGTTCAATTTCTTCCTGTTTCTCTCTCCATATATACATACATTTGAGTCGTGTGTATGCATCTATCACTGTACAATATTTGACCTACAAGAAGTAATTTGGTGGTAATAATCGAAGGGTTGAAATAATTACTTAGAAATTGGACGTTTACATTGCCATCTCCGGTTACTGTTTCTCGCGTCCTCCACGCCTATTGCATTCCCAATAATAATATACCTTTTTATGTGTTAATTTCCAATTCAAACTGCACGTCGAATATTTAAATTGTTCGTATTTTATGCGTGGTACACTAAGGGTGTGTTTGAAAATATCCATTTTTCATGGAAAATGAAAAACTTTTTCTATTTCCACCCAAATTGTAGTGTTTGATAGGATAAACTTCTCCTATAAAATTATTTCCTCCTCCACGCGCCCATTTTCCATGAAATTGAGGAATTTGTTTTCTTTAAATTTTGGTGGGATTCCAGCTTTTTTTTTTTTCGACAATTGAAAAATATTACTTTTATTGATAATTTCCATGTAAAACAAATCCAAACGAATGATATTCGGTATTTTTTTTAAATTTTTTTTTGCAATTGAAACAAATGCTAGACCCAATGGTAGAAAATTTATCATTTTAATAAATAATTTTCATGAAAAATAAAGTCAAACAGAAACCAAATTTTCAACATTTTTTAGGTGGAAAGTTTTATCAATCAAACACAATTAATTACAATCCCAATAAAACAATTTCTAGGCAATTCAATTCTTTGAAATTCATTTNACGAATGATATTCGGTATTTTTTTTAAATTTTTTTTTGCAATTGAAACAAATGCTAGACCCAATGGTAGAAAATTTATCATTTTAATAAATAATTTTCATGAAAAATAAAGTCAAACAGAAACCAAATTTTCAACATTTTTTAGGTGGAAAGTTTTATCAATCAAACACAATTAATTACAATCCCAATAAAACAATTTCTAGGCAATTCAATTCTTTGAAATTCATTTTCCACCTTTACAATCAAATGGAC
>CAIGRP010015610.1:0-15942 GCA_903798385.1 Fraxinus cuspidata
TCAAACAAACTCTTTTTATACTTGAATTCAGTAGCATTTTATTTGTTAAGACGAATTGAGGCGAACCAATAAAATAAATGTCGTAGGACTATCATACACGCTACCTATATAAATTTTTTCACTTAGCTGTAGTTGCAATTAATCACTTAGAAAAATTGTGGTGTTCTAATGATTCGCCCTTGTTTTGAGCCATAATATTTCAAAATTCATTTTTTTTTCAAATTTATTTTCAACCACACATTGTCCAATAAAATAATTTTACATATAAATACCTCACATTCTTAAAAAATTACTATCACAAAATCTATTTTTTCAACAAAATGGGGCTCAAATAAAGGGGAAAAAAAAATTGGATTATCGAAATCAGCATTCAATCATTTCAATGTATGCATATCATTTAAAATTTAAGGCGAGAAAAGGACATGGACGGCGTTTTTTACACGGCACAGCACAGTCATCGAAGTAGATTCTTCTCTTCTTCATTCACTCTTTTTAGCCTGCAACAAAATAGTATAACAACAAATGGCCTTTATTTCCCCTATTTCAATAGTTTGGTCATCTAAAATTACTTAGCTTTAACACAACTTGTCATTATAGCAGGTCGGCTCTCAGCATCTGAGGGAGGTTATATTTATGATTTTGCTATATGTAGTGTGAGCTCTCTTTTTCGTAAAAAGGGTGTACACCAGAATGTCGGTGTACAAATAGTAAAACCCTCATATTTAAGGGTTGTTTAGTTTATGTTTGATCCATATTTCCAAACATTTATTTTTTCCGAACTCATTTTTATATATTTTTTTAATAAAATAATTTTATACTTAGATTCATTTTTTTTTCCTACTTCTTAATTAATTATTCTCTGAATTTTTTTCCCGAATCTATTCTCAAAATATCTCTACCAAATAGGGCTTTAAAATAGATTTTACTTCTACTTCCACCTTTTCAGATATTCAATATTTAGTAGATTTTGACAAAAGTTGATAAAATGTGTGATTTAAAAGTTGTGAATCTCATGAAACATGTGGTTAGAATTAATTGTTGATTTTGTTTTGATTAAAATCTAGATTTTAATAACTTTAAAATAATCACTCAAAAAAAAATTGAAAATAAACTTAGAGTCCATTTGATTGCAAATGCGGAATTTGGGTGGAAAGAAAATGAATTACATGGAATTGAATTGTCTAGAATTTATTTTACTGGTAATTGTAATGAATTGTGTTTGATTGATATAATTTTCCACCTAGAAAATGTTGAAAGTTTGATGTCCGTTTGACTTAGTTTTTCATGAAAATTGTCCCATAAAGTGATAATTTTTTTACTATTGGGTTTAGAATTTGTTCCAATTGCAAAAAAAATAAAAATAAATAAATAAATAAATATATATATATATATATATATATATATATATATATCATACCGAATACTATTCGTTTGACTTTGTTTTACATGAAAATTATCAATAAAAGTGATAATTTTTTTTACCATTGTGTCTATAATATTTTCCAATTATCAAATAAAATAAGGTGGAAAATCAATTACCACCAAAATCAAAAGAAAATGAATTCCTTGAAAACCAAGAAAACAAGCGTGTGAGAGTAAGAGGTGGAAAACGATTTTCGAGGAAAATTTTGCGTATCAAACACTACAAAAGTTGCATGGAAAATGTTGTGTATCAGACGGGGCCATTGAAAACTGAAAAATAAATGAAAGGGACCGTAATATTCTAAATTCACAAATAAATTTTGATTTTTCAAACTTCTTATCAAACAAATCCTTAAAACTAGATTCTTGATATATAATCCGAATTTGACGGTGCAAAATTAAAATTTTTAGTAGATTTTGATAAAAATTAATGAAATATATGATTGAAAAATTGTAGTTCTTGATAAATGTATGACTCAAATTAAAATTTAGATAAAAATTTTTACCAAACAGGGCATAAATGGTCCAACACGTTTTGACAGCTCCTAAACGAAGATTCATGCATCTACACTAGTCACACACACTTCACAACTGATGCTGACACCCACGCACGCTTGGGTATATCCAACACTGGTAAAGAAAGGCCACGTCATTTCGCTGGTTTAATCCAACCACCGCTCACTGTTCCCTACCCCCCATTGGCATCTTCCACGACCCCACTCTCGCTACTGAAAATGAAATTATAATATGTATTATATGCTCATCAAGACCTTCAAAATATTGGGTCTTTTCTTCTTCAACTTGTCTTCTTCAGTTCGTCTTACCCCGTATAAATTCAATCAACAAATCCCAATTCCAGTCTTGCCCCTCTCTTTGATATATACGAAGAAATTTAATTTACAGATACTTGAAAAAGATGCCAGCTTGGTGGAGGAAAAGATCTAGCAGAAGTAAAGATTCGGAGAGGGAGAATGAGAATTCTGCGAGAGCTTCGTCAGTCGACAATGGAAAGAAGATAGTGAAAGAAAATAAAGACAATAAGGCCAAGAGCTTCGATGAGGTTTCTGGAATTGTTTTGCTACAGAAACAATCGAAAAATTCTCCAAGAAATAGCAGAGATTATGCTGCTATAGGAAGAGAAGAAAGAGGGTCCTCGGGATTTTCCGGATTTGATTCAGCTTCATCTTTGGATATAGGGCACCCCTTGCCGATGCCCGTTGAGTCATCAACTGATCATGTTCAGATACACGGAGTTGGGTCAGGATCTGGGTCGGGGTATTCCAGCGTCGGTTCGTGCGGGTCAACTGATGATCAAGCCCATGTTGTTTTTGATCAAGTTGCTTTCAGGTTGGTTTGATTTTCAATTAAGACTTAATGGTTACGGCTTATTTTTTGAGTTAATAAAGATCGGATTTTTGGGTTTCTTTTGCTATAATTTTTGGGATTATTTGTTGCTTTTTTGGTCTATTTTATCTGTTATGGCTATTGTTGGACGTTAATTGATTTATCAATTGATTTTGTGTTATATTTTGGCTTATTAAAAACCTGAATTGAAAATTTGATGACTCACTTAACCCATAAAAGAGGGCTTTGTTCTGGAATGAATGTTTTGCTATGTTCTTTCTTGAAATTGACCTTGTTATAAGTAAAATTGAAATTTAGTTTGATTATTTAAACAATTGCTCTGGAATGAATGTTTTGCTTCGTTCGTTCTATCTTGTAATTTACTTTGTTTTAAGTAAAATTGAAATCTAGTTTGATCAACAAGCAATTGATCCTTTCACTTTCCATTACATTTCAACCGGAATTGGATTGCACTTTTAATGAGAATTAGAGTATGTACCAACTATATTTAAATAAAAAGACTATATTAAGAGATAAATCGGGCTTAACAAATCTTTATTGTGGGTATGGTTACGTGGCAAATATTGTGGTAGCTTTTATTTATTTATTATATTTTTAATTAGCAATTATTAGGAATTCGAATAAGCTCGGTTATAGGGATTCTATAGTTAAGGAATATATATGCCTCTAAGTCTAATACTTACATATAGAGGAGTCTACAAGTTTAATGCCTCAAGAAAAAAGTTAAATAATATATTTCTTTTTCATTGTCTTTTTTGTGTTTCTTCTTCTTGGTTGTTACAGAGTAGTTTTTCTTTAGGTTTTTCTCTTGCTATATATGCAAATTCGTTTTTAGTTTTCCCTTTGTCGAATTGTGCTTCTTACATTCTCAAATTCAATTGTTGACTTGTTGGATGTGAAATTAAAATTGTGATTGAAGGTTATATCTGTACAATATGAATATTAATGCATAGATGAATGGTATGCCGGTGCCAGACATCAGCTCTCATTTAAGTAAGAGTTACTATTTCCCAACTTTGACTAAGAAAAAGTTCATATTTTAAAAACCCCATCTATTTTATATAAGTAAACTTTCTTAAAAGGATCATCAATTACATGAGAGGCACTGATAAGTTACTAGCAGTTGTTTCAATTGTTCTTCTGTGCCACAACTTTGATTAGTCTTATGGATGTAAAATTCTTATTCTGTTGCAGAAGAAATGGAGATAACAAATCGAGTCCAGTGATGCGAAGTCCCGGTCGAGGATCGAGGGGGATTACCACTACCACCTCGCCTCTCCACCCACGATTTGGCGGCATTAATTTGGATCCCCCCACCGGGAAATTGGAAGATGGAAAGAGTGAATTTCATAGGCTGCCCCTTCCACCTAATTCTCCCTCCAGCCCTTCTGCCTTGCCAACCCCAAGAAGTCCTGGGAGAGCTGAGAACTCAAGTAGTATTTCATCAAAATGGAGGAAAGGGAGGCTTCTAGGAAGGGGCACTTTTGGTCATGTTTACCTCGGATTTAACTGGTAATGAGGTTTCCGCTATATGTTGTATCATGTTAAAATTTGTACCGATATGGAAATTTTATGAATTTGGATAAACGAGTGTTGTTCCGGCATTAAAAGAAATTGTGGCCTGTTTGGCTGTAATGCTTAGTCATGCAACCCTGATACAAAAAATTTAGTTTTAGATGAAACTTATTATCCTTTCAGTTAGTAATATTGTGATAAATTAATTGATTGTCTAAATTGACAGTGAAAATGGACAAATGTGTGCAATAAAGGAAGTCAGGGTTGTTTCGGATGATCAGTCATCAAAAGAATGTTTGAAGCAGTTGAATCAGGTCCAGAATCCTTTCTCTATGCTGCATCTATCCTCCGGTTTCACACAGTTAGGTGTTAATGCCTTATCTTGAATCTATGACATTTTTGGCTATTTGAACAGGAGATTACCTTGCTCAGTCAGCTATCACATGTGAACATTGTTCAGTATTATGGAAGTGACTTGGTACGGGTTAACTTCTTGATGTTTTGAATTTAGGATTGTATGGACAATATCATGTGCATATTTTTCTGTTGTGATCCAAGTTTGACTGGTGTACTGTTGAATCATTGGCTATAAAGCTCCGTTCTTTTTGTAACTCTGGTTTACCTGTTTTCCAGAGCGAAGAAACATTGTCAGTTTATTTGGAGTACGTTTCTGGAGGTTCCATCCACAAATTACTGCAAGAATATGGGGCCTTTGGGGAGCCTGTAATACAAAATTACACTAGACAGATTCTCTCGGGACTCGCTTACTTGCATGGAAGAAATACAGTGCACAGGTTAGATTTTGCTGCTTTTGTAATGGCCTCATATTTCTTCATGTGAAATTCCACCACACTTGAAATTCCCTCACTTCTTTGCAGAGATATCAAAGGAGCAAATATATTGGTAGATCCCAATGGTGAAATTAAACTTGCTGATTTTGGCATGGCAAAACATGTATGTATAATCTTTTTGTAATTGCAAATGGGTATTTCGTTTTACTGACTTCAAAAATATATCTTTGGCATCATTAAGCAAGCCGAGATTTAGTGAAATTCTTTGAAATTGCCTGGAAATGTCTCTTGATGTTTGGATGAAAACTATTTTCCATGATTATCAGTAGAAATATATTGTACAGAATTTATTTGAAGACTCTACAATCGATGCTATACACCAACTGAAAGCACATTTTACTCTGATGTTTGCCCAAAATAAGGGCCGAAAGGATAAAATTAAGAATCATAGCAATTACATTATAGATGTACCTTCTGAAGAACAGGTTTCCTTTTTTGATGCATTTGCCATTGTGAAAACATCTTTTTGAGAAAACACAGTTACTAAAATTTTCTTTTCGATATAGCCATTGTTTGATCCACATTATTTTCAAAATATATTTTTTTCTCTTCTTTTCAGCCACACATTTTTCAATAAAATAATATTATACGCAAACCCAGTACTTTTTCTTATTTTTCAACCACACGATCTCCATCAATCTACCATTCAAAAATGCATTCTTAAGATAAAATGGGGCTCAAACAGGCTCATAATTTTTAAGAAATTACGGATTATGTTTTGTTTTCTGGCAACCATCGTACTGACTCCATAATTTTGTAAACTTCCATTTTCCAGATAAAGTCCTGTTCTTCAATGCTATCTTTCAAAGGAAGTCCTTATTGGATGGCACCAGAGGTCTCTCTCTCTCTCTCTCTCTTGAACACACATCTAGAGCACACAATGACATACACTGTATATGATGATATTATGTTCCTTAAACATCCCCGCCCCCACTAATAAAAATTTAAACAACACATGCACATGTGCGCATATAAAACACACTCTTAAAATTTTGTTGGCTGAGCTTCGAAATAATTTATAGTTACATGGTTGCTTCTATCTCAGGTTGTGATGAATACAAATGGTTACAGCCTTGCGGTGGATATCTGGAGTTTAGGATGCACAATTCTCGAAATGGCTACATCAAAACCACCTTGGAGCCAATATGAAGGGGTTAGACATTTAAATTTATACTACAATACTCTGTGGATGCTAGCATTTAGCGGTTCAGATATTTATTTATTTATTTAATTTCCTTCTAATTATCAGGTTGCTGCAATATTTAAAATTGGAAACAGCAAGGATATGCCAGAGATTCCAGATCACCTCTCTCATGATGCAAAAAGTTTCATAAGGCTATGCTTGCAGAGGGAACCATCTGCAAGGCCCACAGCTTCTCAACTACTAGGTCACCCTTTTGTTAGAAATCAAACTACAATAAGAGCTGCCAGTGCCAATATAACAAGAGAAGCCTTTCCTCGTGCCTTTGATGGGAGCCGCACTCCGGTAATTTTCTTCTATCCTTTTCATTCATCTTATTAGTTGAGCGAAAGAGTTATATTTTGGATACAACATTTCATTATTCTTAGTTCAGATTCTGCTAGAGTATATTTTATTATACTTCTTTTCTACATTTAACATTATTAAGAGAAATTATTAGATGAATGCGGGAAGATATTTTATATTTGTATTTTTTTTTTTTGGCTTGGCTGTAACCAGGAAATGTTAGAACATCTCCCTATCTTTGCTGACTAATGATATTTATATTCTAGCCTTGCAAATTAAGGCCTTTGCTACATCTAGTTATATTTATAATCATAGTGCATGCCTCCTATGCCAATTGTTGTATTACTGGAGAAAAATTGATTAGAATCAGATTGGATTCTTCTGCTGTAGTTTATCTAGTTTATCAGTTTAATCAATTAATTAATCAATGTTACCCTTTTCTTTTAAACTTTTACAAGGTCATTCTGTCTGCATATAAGATTTAACACCCAATATCAATCAGAATAGGTAGCAAAAATTATCGGCTTTTAAGTTTTATGGTATAAACTTCTGATGTTTCATGATAATTTAGTTTCAATTTGGGAACATTTGCATGTTGCAGGCCTTTTTCTTATCCGGAGTTATCTTAATATTAATCCTGCAAATAATTGTGTAAATTTTTCCCTTCAATATTTCCTTGACAAGTTGGTCCAAAAACCCTTTTCTCGTCCAACGGTCCAAGACATGATTTTGAAGATATTGGCTACTCCATTGAATTGAGAAACATTTATAAGAGTTATGTGGTTCAGATCTTCATGGTTAGCAATGAATGTCTTTGTCAATAATTTCCATTAAGCTGAAGACAACTTGAATGCTGTTATACATTTAGTCATAGCTAATAATCTTTCTGCCTTTTGCATAAGTTACCCATTTTGTATATCATGGCAGACGGCCCTGGAGATGCAGTCCAGCAGATTGAATAACTTTTCGTTCGATAGAGATGATGCATCAAGATCACCATTACCAATGACATTTGTAAGCCCAAGGTACTGACACAATACCTGGAGACATCTGTCTGATACATTTATATCTCTTATTCATCTTGCTAAACTAAGTACTGTAAGTAACTATTGCTTTCTTGTTTGGGGTATACAGGGAAAGTGCAAGAACAATAACATCGCTGCCCGTATCTCCCTCCTCAAGTCCATTAAGACATTATGGACCAGCACATAAGAGTTGTTTCATTTCTCCTCCAAGCCCTTCGTATCCTTTTGTGGGGCAAAGTAGTAGTAATTATGGTGACCACTTGGTATATCCACTAAGGCCAACCACAAGGAATACACTCGATCCCTGGCTTGAAATACCTCAATTTAAATCTCAAATACCTATTAGATCGCCCACGAGAACCATTCTATAGAAGTCCCAAACGTGCCAAAGAATCTTGATCCCATTCTGCAGCTCAACCACGTGCAGAGGAATCTTCCCAAATTGCCCCATCATGCCTATTATGCAGCAGAAGAATTGTCTGTTAAATCTACGCTATGATTTGGCTGAATTCAATGACGATGTGTAATTTGGGAGGTTCTTATTTCTCTACTGCTGCATGCAAGATGGGGCAATAATTGTGAGGTAGACGAGTTCCAATTTCACTGGTACCCTAATCTGTAATTACCTCTCTTGATCTTTTTGTAAATAGAGATGGACACATTATACAGAGCTTATCCTGTATGGTAGTGAAATGACTGGTGCAGATGGAAATAGATACTGAGGAATTGTTATTCTATCAAATTGCTTTCAGAGTTGGTCTGTTTTAACACTATTGGCATGGGACTTCAAATGAGTTTTTACAGGTCACCAGATTTTATGATCTAAAACCTAGTGGATGTACGTTCATTTTTCTGGGCACTGAGTTATACGAAAAGAACGAACATATTAGAAATTTATGGAAAAGAAATAAATCTGTCGTGTTTTGCACGAATGCTGCACTTGGAACATATTTTTTACTTGTCAAAAAAAATTGATTTTCTCGATCTGAGGTTGGATATTTTAAAAAAATACTCTCCCTGGAGTATTTCTTCCTTGTCTCGTTTTCTTTATCACATCATAAAACAAATGTTAAAAGCAAGCACCATCTTTTTCATTTATATTAGTGGCCTCAACGAAGTAGTTACTGTAAAAAGGAAAAAAAACAAAGAATGTATTACTGTGTTATGAGGATAAACAGCTGAGCAAATGTGAGGTTAAACTTCGGTTAATATGATTTTAATATGGTTCCCCTCATTTATGCAACACAAATACACAAGATTGTGGCGCTGGAATTTCATCATATTACTTGATTTGTAACTTTTGAATTTCTCTGTATCTTCTTTATTAGTTGTCAGAATTAATAATTTGAAGAATGGTTTCTATAATGGAATGTCTAGAAATAAGAAATGGTTCTAGGTATGAAATGGATCAAACACAATTGTAGACACCCTCATGAGATTCGTGTAACTATACACGTAACGTGCCTGCAATACTTCTCTCCCCTAGGTGGGAGCAATATTCTCTCTCGAATAATGCTACTTGTACATAAGGAGTTATGAGTGGTAAAAAAGAGATTTTTTTTTTTTGTTGTTGAAGAAATTCTGGTCCAATCATATTTTTCACCATATCATGTGTACATAAACCATTATGTACATGTACCACAACCGTTCTCTCTCTCATCTTTTAATGCTCGGTATCTTTGTATTTGTGTCTTGAAAGTAGGATATAATTTTGACCTCAAGCATTGTGATGGTTACTCATTTATGCAATCTAAAAGCAATTACCAATTATTGACTTCTCTTCCATATCCTCTTTATTTTTCTATATGGTATTCTCTATGGGATGAAGCCGTGGGATAGCTGATAGTAGCTATTAGTTTCCGAAAATGGAGGCCTCCAAAAAAACAGGTAGTGAAGCCAATAGCAAGACGGTTTTGGATGCATGATGAAGATGGAAGCATAACATATATTCTTAGAAAGCATGGTCCAATAAATTGGAATTACATTACAGATTATATCCAAGGGAGAAACACAGTCAAATTTCCTTGCATTTGAAATTTTATTTATAACGTTCTTTCCGTTCACAAAATTTGCAGTCGGTTAGTGAGTGAATTTTGTGCATTGTACGATGACT
The DNA here is from genome assembly GCA_903798385.1 of Fraxinus cuspidata. Lineage (NCBI taxonomy): Eukaryota > Viridiplantae > Streptophyta > Magnoliopsida > Lamiales > Oleaceae > Fraxinus > Fraxinus cuspidata. The sequence goes on from CAIGRP010015610.1 coordinate 9,778, forward strand.
TTCCAAGGAGTCGATTGCTCGCTTCTGTCCATTGCAGTAGTATTACTTGATGCGGTAGTATCTGGCTGATGGTGCTGCCAATGCAAAAGCTGTTGTCACTGCTGCAATGGCTGCATCTCTGCTGTTGCTGTGGTTTCTGCTGATTCAATTGTGGATGGCCCATTTGGAAGAACTGTAGTGGGTTTGATCCCAAAAAATTTACGCAACTGAGAAGACGAAGCTAGGTGTTGTTGCATTCGTTGTTGAGGATGATATGGAGGATTAAGAGAAGATATGGCAGGCATTTGTTTTAGTCACTGCTGTCGCAACAAAGTGTTCATCATATTTTGTTTTTAATTCTGAGCCAGTACAGATATTTTATGATCCATAAATGAAGCGCTCGCATAGTTCTGAACCTGTAGTTTCCAGAGGGAAAAAATATAATAATTGCTGTTATGTATACTTGCACACATGTATGTCCAATGTTTGTTGATTCAATACTTTCATTTTCTAGAATGCTGACAATAGAATAGATTATTGAGAAATACCAGTTCGTTCTCTACAAAAGTCGAGTCTGTGAACAAAATATTGCTTCATTGCAACAGTAATAAAATTGGCATTGTTCACCAGAATATCATGTGATTATTATAAAAAATTTAGTGGTAGAATCCTTACCAAAGAACAAATATATAAGACAGGAAAAAGGAAATAAATGTCCCGTTCTTGCAAATTTAACATAAGATAATCTTATTTTTAGTTGGCTAGACTAATCATAATCAATCATATGCCATTACACAGCAAGAAACAGAAGCAAACAGAACCTCCGATTCTGGTTCGATTTGGATTCGGGAGGTTCGATTTCGACTAAAATGCCCAAGCCTACAAGTATAAAGCCAAAAATTCTTAACATGCTATTTAGTGTGATTTCTGGTTTGTTAGTGAATTTTAACTGTTTAACCTTATTAAATTCCAGTTTGACAAACAATGCTGTCCCCTTCCCACAAGTTAATTGATGAATTTAAAATTTGAATTTTTTTAATTTCATGCTTGATGAGGTTTACAGAACCTGAGTTGTCATTCAGGAAGAATGTCCATAATGAAGCAATTTTTATGTGTGCTGTATTTGGCTTCAATGTAGTCTTAGTCGGTGGTTAGTGAATTTTAACTTTTATATATAGCATTATTAAATTCTAATTCGACGAACAATGCTGTCCTCTGATTTTACATCTCAAATGATGAATTTGAATTTTGAAAATTTTCATTTTCGCGATCGACAAGGTTTACAAAATCTAAGTTGTCATTTACACGTTAAAATTTCAAATCCAAGAGGGGTTTGAAATTTTTTATTACAATTACTTTTTCTTTTTTTTTTTGTGCAAGACGAGGTTAAAATATGAGTTATCATTTCGCCCCAAGGTCAAGATAATAAGGAGGTTCGGGAGGTTGCGCGACTCTCTTGGTTTGGTTGAACCAGCAACTTCTCCATCACCTCCTCCAGGTATGGATGGCACCTCTTGCAAGATTCGGAGAGGGTGAGGGGAAAAGGTTATCAAAATGTCCCATCAATAAAGTGAGAGCTTCTCGGACCTTCCCACGCGTCTATCTCTAACGTTCTATGGCACTTTATATCTTTAATTTGTAAAGATATTAGTCAAATAATGTACCTGCTAAAGAGAGATCAAGCGAAGTGGCTACTCAAAACATCATAGTAACTCAANCAAAATGTCCCATCAATAAAGTGAGAGCTTCTCGGACCTTCCCACGCGTCTATCTCTAACGTTCTATGGCACTTTATATCTTTAATTTGTAAAGATATTAGTCAAATAATGTACCTGCTAAAGAGAGATCAAGCGAAGTGGCTACTCAAAACATCATAGTAACTCAAGTTCGTCCCAAAAGGGGCAGAGGGAAGATTCATTAGGAAATGTTCAGGAGCCGTGGTTGTACTTCTAAAGGCACGTATGAAGAAGCAGAAAGAAAGTAATCAACTGATAGAAACACTGTTTTTATATTGAGGTAGCACTACAGTCAAAGATTGAAGATGCGTACTATTAAGACTTTGGGTTCCATTTTCAAAGATCAACATTGTTAAAAAGAGCAGTCCAATGTCTTATACATTGGTATATATGTCCGTATTTAATCGATATGGGATTTATGCCCCGTAAGATGGTGGCTCGTTTGAACAAAGCAATCTCGAATCAGTGTGCTGGTTTGAATCTTAATTGAATCAAATTGCCAATTTGAATTTAGTGGGATTTGGTACCATATGCATAATAAAGACACATGTGGAGCAAGAAATAATCTCTCTCATATTATTTTTTGATGTAAAAGGCCTTAATTTATAGATCAAAACAAGAACTGCATAAGGTAAGTTAAATACATGGTAATATTTTATCTGAGGACAATTACAATTGAATTTAGAAACATCATGTCTTGTTGATTGTGCTCTCTCATTTTTCCAATATTTTTTCACACTTACGAATACCAGCTAGTGGTCGTTGGAATGCATGAGAAATGTATGCATCACTCCGAGGCAAAAAGGAAAACCAATTAATAAACTTATGAGTTGATGTAACTTATGAATAAAAGCTCGGTATTTTCTTGTCTGGTTATTATATCTATTATTTGATTGACTTGATGAAAGGTCACAGGCTTTTAACACCATATTTATACAAGCTTAAGTTGGTATCGAAAAGTCAAAAGGATAACGGAATTTGGAATTTAAATATTACTTCATTTCCTATTTCAGGCATTCTCCATGTTGATAGAATAAAAGTAAACTCACCACGTGGTGTGCACGTGCACCTTAAACCAGTCTCATGTCCGCCATTGAATCTTTGTGGCAAAACCTCTGTGATAGTAAGTAGCATGAACTCATAATGAGAAAAGATGTAACGTTAGACAGAAAATTTGCATTGAATAGCTTAGATATTTGATTTCACAGTGGGTTTGATAAAGTTGTGAAGCCAACAACAAGAAGTAGCACACGTTCAATTAAAAGTTCATTGTGATGACAAGGAAGATGACAACTGGTCAAAAAACATTGTGAAAGACATTGGAATTACTTTACTGACCATATCCAAAATTCAACTTGAAGTTCTAAATGTTGTTGTTTCTATTCTGTTCCAAGTTTGTAATGCTAAATTTGTTGCTGATAAGCGTGCCAATTTCGTGTACTATATGAGGAAGTGCACGATATCATCCCATGCTTGTCTTTTCTGCACATTTGATCGAAATATTGAAGCAATGCTCCAACTCTGAAGTGAATCAGGGCATGAAGATTAATCTTGGTTTAAGTACAAAGATAGCAATCTTTACATTCCAAATGGTCTTGCAGAGACATCTGATATGTGGACGAACCCACAGGATCTTTCTAGCCTGCTTCCAATCTTATGACAACATGCCTGGGCAAATACCTCGTGGCTCATGCTGCTTATTTGCCATCTCAAATTCGTCTGCTTGCTTCTGCTGCACAATCTTCTCATATGCATTTTCCGGGCACGTACCATTCTCCACCACAGCCGAATGCAATGGCCAATCAACAGCAGCTCACGAAGCAAAACCAGGCACCTATCAGCAACAATCTGAACTGGGAAATTTGAATTGGCCAGGGAACTTCTGAAGAGTTGATTTGCACCATTTTCTCCTAGGAATTGCATTAGATGCAATATTTGAAATTTTATTATAATATTGAAGCATAATATATTCCTAAAACAGTTTCTTCTTTCTAGTATCTAGGAAATGCATTAACTATTGGAAGCTACAATATATGGCCTTGTAAGACTCATAAAGTATTATTCATATTAGAAAATATTAAATTATGTTTCTATCATCCCAATCCTGTAAGTCTAAATTTGCACTTGGTTAGTATGCGAATTTCGTGCATCGTATGATGACTTTCCAGTGAGTTGATTGCTCGCTTATGTTCCTTGGCTTGAACTTCCCCCTGGAGAAGTACATCTGGTTGCAGTAGTATCTGGCTGTGATGCAGTCAAACTTGAGGATTTTTAGCCTCCGGGGGCCACCATTCTTGGGGACTGTTTCTGCTGCTGTTGTTGCTGTTATTGCTGATTCACATGTGAATGTCCCATTTGTTATTGATGCAACTGAGAAGATGAAGCTAGCTGTTGCATTTGTTGTAACGATGAAAACTATTCCAATCAGCAACAAAATGAAACAACAGCACCAAAATATCAGTCTGACTTAATTTCGGGCTTTCGGTAGAGAATCGTATGCATAGGAGTGAAAATTCCACTCTCACCGCCTCTAGGGAGGTAATCTGCAGATACAAAAAGCATCTCGTGCACATCAACACCCTTTGGAGCAATCCCATCCCAAGCAAGAATTTTAACTAATATGCAATCCTCCCCATTTTAAGCCTGCTCCACCATGGATATGCAGGTGCCTTCGCAAAATCTTTCACTTTTATCACTTCAAACCCCACTTTTTTCGCAGCCTATGAAATATCCTTGTAACTCCTCAGCCTTGGTAGTGCATCACCTCTCTCAATCCCCTGGATCACTTCCACATGCTCCGGCACATCCCCACAGTACAATTCCTAAGATCTTAAATGAAAAACTAAGGTTTGCTTTTGAGGGAGAAAATTAAGTGCAATTGAGGAGATAGAAGACAATGCCGGCTGCCTTCTTCAACTGAGAAGATGAAGCTAGTTGTTTTTCATTATTTGTTGATGCCTTCGTTGTTGAGAACGATATGGATGATAATTAGGAGAAGATATAGCGGACATAGGTGGTTTTTCATTATGAGCCAGTCTGGATAATTAAAAATTCTTAAATGACGTACCGCTAAGTCCTGTACATGTAGTTTCTGAAGGGGAGGAAACTATAACATTAATGCGCACAAATAATTACATCAAATTATGTTTGTTTTTCTTCACATCACAATATTGAAGCGTTTAAGCTCACATTTTGAAAGCAATAACATATGGTTTCAACATACTTTATAAGTATTAATCATGTTATAGCGCCTACGTGCGTGCCAAACCACACGTAATGTGCACGTGAAACTTATCCATTCCACAAACTCAAATAGGCAACAAGATATTGCAGGTTCATTGACTACCGATGATATTGTTTCAGCGGCATTTCAAATTTTTATTTTTATTTAATAATGAAGAGTTAGTCAATCTTATAGCTGAAAAGTTTCCATATTTTTCAAATAGTATCCTGCACTAAGTGGCACTTTCTTGCTGGATAAATATGTGAAACATGAGTGCAAGGTTCATGTTGGACCACATGTGATGTGGACGTGCAACTTATCTATCCCCAAAACTCTCAACTAGGCAACTAGAAGCTAATTAATGACCTTTGATGTAGTTCCAGCAGCATTTGTGAAATTTTGTATCATGATTCAGCCGCTAGATCAGTCCACTGAAATCGGAGCATAATTAGGGAAAAGATTGCTAGTAAGGGGAAGGTGTCCAGTGTGCTTGTAAGCCCAAAAGAATGGGGAATAAAAAATGACCGTGACAAATTGTTGGGGAAGTAGCCGTTTTCTTTTAAATGGCTACCTGTTCTTTAGCAGTGCTTCTTGTATTTTGACTTGTACCAAATGCACACCATCTTGCTTGGATCATTACCCTTAGGCATCATTAATTGGTCAGATTAGGCATGTCTTATTATTATTACTTTTTTTAAGCTCTCTCTCTCTCTCTCTTCCTTTTTATTTTTTTTCTGAATTTTATTTACTATTATTTTCTCTCCCGTTTAAGTGCATTTGGGATTTCTTTACAATCCCTATAATTTAAAGTCAAAGTTAAATAGTAATTTTAACGTTACATTTACTGCTTACTGCATTAATCAATAATTACTATTCCCACGTATCGTACGACCTAATATATAGCAGACATGATTAAAAATAGATTAAAGGAAAACTAGCAAGACAGTCCAAGACTGCAACATGATTAAAAATATATTAAGGAAAACAAGAATCCAAATATTATACCACAGATTAAACTTTAAAGAAGATAAAAAATGACAAAAACTATAAGTAAGCAACAAAAAGAAACAGCAGCACCAAAATATCAATCTGACTCAACGTTGGGCTTTTTGCTGAGACTCACATGCATAGGAGTGAAAATTCACCTCTCACCGCCTCTATTGAGGTAATTCACAGTGATAAAAAGCATCTCGTGCACATCAACAACACCCTTTGGAGCAATCCCAA
>CAIGRP010015612.1:0-22760 GCA_903798385.1 Fraxinus cuspidata
TTATGATTTAATTTGTTCGATGTACTTTTTTTTTATTAAACCGTGGCTTTAAATAGAGACAAACCGAAAAATGTGGTTTGTATTGGTTTGGTTTAAAGATTGAAGTGGTTTGGTTTAGTTTGAAAAAAATTCAAGCCATTTAAGTAATTTGATTTGAAAATTTGTCACAAACCGACTAAACTGAACAGTGTTCACCCCTAGAGAGAATAACCATGGGTAAATAAGATGATATTTATTTTTCTTTTAATTTTTTTATTCAATTATCCCTTTATTTACTTATTTTAATAGATATTTACTATTTTGCCCCATTTACAATTGATTAAAATATAGTCAAACTTAACTTTTGAGTCAATTGACGAAAAAATGACTTGAAACCATTCAAAAAAGCCTCAGTTGTAACGTTTGGAAAGATTAGGGATGACGACTACACAAATCAAAGATTTGAGAAAAATCTGGTAATATTTCAAATATTTGGAGCTTTTGCTGCAATTATCCCCTTGAATTATTTCCTTAGTTTTGACTAAAGATGTTATTTCATGTATAAAAGGAATACAAATTTGTGATTTTGATATAAAATTGAATTCATGTATAGTTTTGGTATATGAAATAAAATTTATGTATGTTGACGCATTTAACATGAGGTTCTACCTAGTGTGTGTGTGTGTCGAGCAATATAAACATTCCTTTCTAGCTTGCCTGCAATTGGGGAAAATCATAATATAATTACTTTAGGTAGGAAAAATATAGGACTAAACTAAAATTGATCTAATATTAAGGGAGTGTAAATTTAGATGTTGCTTGGTATGTCTTTGCGAGACGATGAAAACACAGTATAAGGTTTTCGAGAATTGAACTTTTACTTCATAAAAAAACAAAAAACAAAAAAAGCCCTACCAATTTCAAAAGTAAAGCAGTTCATTGTTTTACATTTGGATTAAAATTTGGGAAAATTTGCAGTCACGGTACCAAACTTTTCATTAAGTAGCAGATTTTGTCAAAACCTTTCATTTGTGCCACCCACAATACCAAACATTTTAAAATGTTGCAACTAAAGTCCAATTGGATGGAAACCATTAGTTTGACCATTAGTTAACCGAAATAGTAAAACTTGACCAAATGTAATAAGGGCGAAATAGTAAAACTTGACCAAATGTAATAAGGGCAAAATAGTAACTTTACAATGTTTACAAAAATACAATTATAATAATAATTAAAAAAAGAAAAAAAAAATCCTTCTTCTTCATCATCATCAGACCTCCCCGCATGGGGTACCTTACCCCAACGCAACGCTTACAACCATTGCTACTCATCCAAATGTCAACAGCCACCAGCCACCGCCATAACCAATCCCACAAAGATAACAGTCGATTTTACCACTATAGACGATGTTAAGAAGCAAACAGAAAATTCACCACCGCCATCGCCACCGATGACCCAAAACCAGTTATACAAGTGCAGCATGTGTAACAAGGCTTTTCCCTAATGCCAAGCCCTCGACGGACAAAAAAAAAGCCACCTCAAGAACTCCATCGCTACCGCTTAAGAGGATGGGATCCTTCCACATCAACATCCGCCAACACCGCAAGCACCGTTTCTAATGTATTTGCTCTCAACCCAACATGTATATTTCACGAGTACTCCATCTGTCACAAGTCGTTCCCTACAGGCCAAGCTTTGGGTGGTCACAAGCGACGCCACTACGAAGGTACCATCAGTGGAGGCGACGTGAGCTCTAAAGGCGGCTCACCTCTTTTGACGGCTGTGTGGCCAACCCCATCAATAGCCACGCCCCAAAGGACTTCGATCTGAATCTACCTGCAACGCCAGAGTTCCAATTAGCACTAGCCACGCCCCATTGAGGAGGTTTATTGTAAAAAAAAAAAAAAGAAGAAGAAAATGCATCAATCAAAGATCTGAGGAGGTTTTGGTTTTGTTTTGGGTTGGGTTGGGTTGGGTTGGGTTGGGTGGGGTGGGGTGGGGTGGGTGGAGAATAATAAGGTTTTTTTTGTTTTTTATTTAATTATTTTATTTTAGTTTTTTTATATAAAAAATGTAAAGTAACCATTTTGCCCTTTAAAAATTAGTCAAAAATTGGTCTGATATTTAATTTTTGGTCAACTAACAGTTTCCATTCATTTGGACTTCAACTGCAATATTTTGAAAGGTTTGAACAAAATCTACTACTTAATAAAAGGTTTGATACAGTGATTACAATTGTCCCTTAAAATTTTGGACACAATAATAATTCTGTAATTTTTTGGATTAAGGTCAAACTCAATTAATTACATTGTAACACTTAAGTTCACCCAATTTTTCTTAGCATGAAATGTATAATAAGAGCTTTATTACTATATAGTACTTATTAATGGCGTGTTCAATAAATTAAATATTACCGTAAAGTATTGAAAGAACTCGACTTCGTTTCAAATCTATCTATAATATATCAAGTATATATATATCGTATGAGTTAAGAATAATTTCATGGACGATTTCATTCAATATATTTAGATTAAAATGACTTCCAACAAGAATAATGCTATTTGTAATCAATGATACAATATAGAATAAAAATAAAAGATCAAGAATTCTAGATATTTTATACATGAAACCACCAGGTCCAACTTTAATTATGAAATCAAACTGAATCGTTCTATTGGGTTGGATTCAATTCAATTCCTTCCATACGATGCCATACCATAATTAATTTTTTCTATATTATCAACCAAACTGACAATGCTAGTATAGCCCTCGTTTTTCTAACATTACACTATGCTCCTGTTTGATTTGGATAAAAATAATAAATTTTAATAAAAAGTTTATAAAATATATAATTAAAAAACTGATAAAATTTGCAAATCTTATGAAATGTGTAATTTCAAATAAGTTTGCAAACAAAAGAATTTTTAAAAATGAAGATCCAACGTGAACTATGATTTGTCCTACATTTCTATAGGTTCTGGTTCTTTTATTCTCAAAGTAATCCATAATATGCAATAACTATATTGTATGAAGATAGGAAGTTGTGGGGTTACACCAATTATATTGATTTTTTTTTTTTAGGGAAATTGAAGATAGGACTCGATTTAGATCAATATATTTAGTTCATTGTATCACTTGGGTTTATTTTTTTTTTCCTATCACATTCTATATTGATCTTCTATAATGTTACTTGAAAATATTTACTTGTATATCCACCCCTTCTAATTTTTTATTCTTCAAGTTCAGAAACATTAGAGTTATCAAGAATTAAAAAATAATTAAGATATATGATAAAAAATCGTAATGGTACAAAAGAAGACGTCACAAGGAGGATGTTGGCTTTTTTGCAAGAATGGATTGACGTCCAAGATATCTATTTTTCATGAATGAGATTCATTACATAGATATGAAGATATTAGAGAAAATAAGACCCCGAAGCGAATTCCTATCCTAAAATATAATATGTTCTTTAGATTCAAAATAATAATATTAGATTGATTTCAAAACTTTTAAAACAAATAAAACAAAATAAGTTGAGTAAATGAATTAGAAAAAATGTAAATCTCTACTAATTTTTCATAAGCAATATAACCATCCACAATAAACATCTCAAATTAACATTTCTATGAAACTTATTTAACAAAAAAAACTCTATGAATAACGTGCACGCACGATCCCAGCAACTAGTACGAGTAAATGCAGAAATATCTCACAATCTAAAATAATACAGGACAGCATATAATTAACCTCATTACTTTAAAAAAAAAAAACACCATTGTAAAAACCTAATAATAAAAGCACAAATGACATATATATTATTTCCCAATATAGATATTTCCAAAAGAGATCAATTTCTTTTTCCAGAAAAGCAAGAAAAGAAGTCAAATCACATTGAAGCTGAGAGAACACATTATTGATTTATTAACTCAGCCCTTTGCCCTGGCACCTCTTATATGTAGACAAATACACATGCGCAAATTGTAAAAATGTCCATATGATTATGGCAATACGTAGATAATACTGAAGACCTATACATTAATGACTAGGATCCACAAATGATATGCAGTATTACACTATTTGACAGATATACAACCCGACAAGAAAATGTAGGATCACGAGTCTTGTATGAAAATGTGTTCAAGCAAAGTATAAATTGAAGTTCTTGACCACAAAAGACCCCCAACCATGCATTAGTACAAGTAATACAGTAATGAAGAGCCTTAGACAATTCACAATTAGACTTACTTAGAACTGAAATTATTCTTAAGCAAATGAAGGAGGGAGATGCTGCCTTGCGTCCTATTCTGGTCAAGTGTAGCCACATTCTTTTCTCTCCTAGCGCCCTGCAAACGTAGTAGTTTATACATATCATGCAAGAGTTATGGATAAGTCGATGGAGGGCAATGGATAAACATATGGAGAACAACTAATATCTGATGATGAATGTGAATGTGAATGTGAATGTGAATTCAAATCAAGAGTCAGGCGTATTAGAAGAGAGTTCCTTTTTTTCGAGGGAGTGGGATGGATTTAGAAAGATTTTTTCTCTTCTTTAGCTTTCTCCAGTTACAAGTCAGCCTACATTTTTCATAGCCGGTCTCAAGCCTCAATAGAGGGTGAGGACTGCTAAAAATTGATAGCTAGCAATACAAATCTTGTGATATGAATCCTAATAAGCAGTTCGATGGGGCATCCTCTAGAAGCAAGGCAGTGCATCGGATCTAGCATTGAACAAAGTGGAGTGGTGAAGAAAGATCCATCGCAATCCCTTTATTGGGAATGAGGCTAAGTCAAAGTCAAACAATCAATATTAACCACAACTTTTATGGTCCCACATCTTTTCAACCACACATTTCAAAAATTTCTATCACAATCCAATTAAAATCTAATTTTAATCCCCACCAAACACCTCCACTACCGCAATTGAACAGAGATTTAAGAAAGCCAACAATTAATTACAGGTATGTTGGACTCATGCCCAATGATTATGTGACATGCCTAAGATTTAAACAAATCAGAAGAGAATAGGGAGGCCGTCCAAAATTTTGAAATTCACCTTTGGCTTCTCTATTTCATCATTGACATCCAAAATACTAACATCCTTCAACAAGATCGATGAAGCTGGGAGAAGTCTCCTGAATAAAGTGATAAATAGTAAATCATTCAGTGTGAAAAAAAAATGGCACTAGAAGAAAATTGTAATCAGTGTTATAACAGGGGAAAAAAAAAGACGTCTTACGACTCTATCATCACTGACCTTTTTGGTTTCCCTGCATTAAGGGAATTGCAACATAAAGCAAGCTTAGGCTCAACATTTGGCACATTTCTTCCACCGTGTCTTTCCTTCGGCAAAATAGTGATGGGTGGATTTATCTGTTTCCAAATTGGCCAATAAAAAGGCTTTTAAATCGTGCAAAACAAAACTCTGGAAAATTTCGAGCTTGAATGTACAAGGAATATGATATCATCGTGATCAAAATCTAAAAGCTTCAAATTGACCTTGCCATCTTCAACTTGAAAATTTTCTTCCTCCACAGAGAAAGTGCTGTCGCCTTTTCGAGCAGATTCTGGAGAGGGGACTATGGACTCTGAAAGGACAGCACCAAAATCTGGCTGGTCCTCGTCCAACGAGAAAGAGCTGTTATCTGCAATAATAATGAGTAAGAATCTGAAAGTATTAAACTAACCACAGATGAGTAATAATCGAGATATTAAAAATATGATATAATGGAGAAAAGAGGCAGAATGTCTCAAATCGCGTAATGTGAAAAACATAATTACAATCAGAAAGTCGTGTAAGCAGTAAAGGAGGCCTTGCACACTTTTGCCTCGGTAACAATGTTTCCTTACTGTCTTACATTTTAAGCAGCCAAGTTCAAGTTGCCTAGAGTAATATTTAGTGTCCAAATCAAATTGGGGATGCTAAGAAAGTTATGGGTTTTACGATAAGCCAAATTTCATACCTAATATGTAGTTTCATAGAATAAATATTGAGGAAAACGGAAATCCTGTAAAGGCATAAAAGCTCGAAAATCTAATAGATTCGTTTAGGAAAACTAGCTAGAAGACCATGACAAAGACAATCCTCTATATCTGAAGATATTATAATCAGATTGAGGAGGCTTAGGAAGTGATTGTTATACAATAAACCAAATTTGATACATAACTAATTAGTTTAATTTCAAAGACATGAAGTCAATGAAATATGGAAAGGCATACCTGTAAAGTTTTCAGGTTGAGCCTGCTCTATTTTCACATCTTTTGAATCTTTGCAATCTTCACAATTATGCCCACGCTCGCATTCCTGAGTAGTGGAAAGGCATGGTGCGATTGAAACACATGCACTGTTGGAACAAATATTCCCCCTTGCATTGTCATCTGAAGTGTTTGCATATTCCAAAACACTGGTGTTTTCAGTAGCTTTTTCACCCCCGTGATCACTGGAGAGGCATGGAGTTGTCAACTTGCAAGGTGCTTCACTCTCGGAATGAATATCCTCTTTCCCAGTATCTTTGAAGCTCCTTATATCTTCAGCATTTTTAGTACTTTCTCGAAGGTCTAGTTGCTGATCAATAAGCTAAAAACAGAAAGTAAGTCTGGAAGGTTTTCAAGTTGCTAATACACAAGCTGATATGTATATGAAAACAAATCTTACATCAGACCTGTACCTGATCATGATGTTCTGCACTTCCTCCAGTGCAAGATGCAAAAAGCCCACTGGAAACTCTTACCTGGTGAATACATGGATCCAGCTGTTTTCAAAATGTCCAGTAAAGAGTGTTTAAAACTTTGCTAAACAAAAACTCAACAAAAATATCAAGCTGAGAATTTCTTCATTCCTTATATGTAGAAGGAATATAATACAATAATGTCAAAATCTTAAAGTTTCAAATTGACCTTGCCCTCTTTATTTTGGAATTTTTCTTCCTCCACTGAGAAAGATCTGTCATCTTGCTGAGAAGATTCTGAAGAGCTGACTATAAACTCTGATATAGCAGGTATACCTGTCGTACTGTTTTCAGGTTGACCTTGCTCTCTTTTCAAATCTTTGGAAACTTTGTCTTCTCCATGACTATTGGCACTTTCACATTCCTGAGCCGTAGAAAGGTATGGTGCAGTTGAAATGCATTCACTGTTGGAGCAAATATCCTCTTCCAAAGTGTTAGCACCTTCCACAATACAGGTGTATTCAGTAGCTTCTTCACACCTGTGATCACTAGAGAGGTATGCAGTAGTCAACTTGCTAGTTGCTTCGCTCTCGGAATGCTTATCCCCTTTCCCTGTATCCTCAAAGCCCTTTACATCTTCAGTATTATCATTATTTTCTAGAAGGTCTTGTTGCTGATCAATAAGCTAAAATGGAGAAGTCAGTCTGGAAGGTTTTCGAGTTGCCATAAGCTATATGCATATATAATAGATCTTGCTTCGGTCCAGTACCTGATCGCGATTCTTTGCAATTCTTTCAATGCATGACGCTAAAATCACACTGGAAATTCTTACCTGATCATCAATAAAACAATTCTCGGCTAGTGAGGGGCAAGGACATGCATAGAAACACAATGAAGAAAATATTGGTGGCTTACTGAGGGTTCAGTTCCCTTTGTATTTTCAGTACGCTCAAACTCCTTCAAGTAATGAGACCAAACTCCTGAGTTCACCTGAACACAAAATCATAAGCAGAAAATTTTGAGCACAATTAGAGACTGGAATATGAAGCTGGGAAGAAAATAAATAGATTGGCACTACTGGTTCTTGTAAAAAAATGAAAAGAAAAAACTACAATTCTGGCATGTCTGTCATATTTAAGTACGAAGAATTTAATTCAAGTTTTGAATTAGATCATCAATAAAATGGATAATCACATGCAAATGCTGTTCCTACGGCAAAATTGGCATCCAGGTCTTTGATATAGATAATAAAAACTAAATGTTAGAAAGTTAAAATTATACAAAGAAGTGGGATATTAAATCTTGACAAATATCAAAGAACTGTTACTTGGGTACCTCCTGGCGATCAGTAGGTTGACAAGGCAAAAGCTTAGATCTGGCATCATACATTTCTACTACAGATACTTCTGCTGAATCTTCTTTCCAACAAGTACATCGAGACTTTAACTCCTTCAGTTCATTATCCAGATCAAGACATCGTGCCTTTTCATTGGTTAAGCTATCTCTTAGATGGAAAATTTCTTTTTCGGCTACCTGTTTAGAAATAGAATTTGGATTCATTGGTTCACCAAGCCTTATTCTCTAATGAACACTTATACAGTAACATGTACATCCAAAATATAACGATACAATTATGCCATCTTTCTTGCCATTGCGTTTTACCTCAAGTTTTTTCTTATATTGCTTCAAGACGTTCCACAAAGCTTTAGAAAATTCTTGCATAATATGGTGTTTTCTATCTGAATCTGCCGATTTAAAGCAACTTCCATTCAGTGATGCCCTCCCATTAGTTTCTAAACCAGCAAATCCTTCAGACTGAGATGCAACCCATTTTAAGTTACGATCTTCAATGTCTTCATTAATCTTTCTGCCATCATTGACCTCTTTAAAAGCAATCTCTGTCCAGATAAAGCACATTACATGGCATATTCTTAAATAGAAAAATTAAAATGCAATATTACCATATGCATGCAATCATATGAGCAAATAGCAACCTTCTGTAGTTAGTCGGAGACTTCTATCCATAGTTTCTTCAACGTTCTGAAAGAAATAGAACATTAAAAAATCAATATACATAGACAAATATTCAGAGGTATGGTTTAACCACATCAAATTATTAAAAAGATAAACAGCCTTAAAGGTACAAACTACAAAAGCATAACAGGACAAAGGAGAAAAAGGATATATTGAAGCAATGGGCACTGGACAAATTTCAGAGTAAGGCTAATAAACTTGTGCTTGTTAATATACGACTATTAAAATAGTATGGAAAGGAAAATACCAAAGAATGTTCGATGCCACTAAATTTCCTTTTTTTAAACTGCTCTGCTCTGGGCACTGCTTGAATCAGTCTCTTATTGCAATTCACAGTTAAAGGTTCTTCAATGTTTTTAAACCTACATCCAAGACCAAAGCTCTATGACTATCAAAGAAAGGCCAAGCAGGTCATTAGATACCATTTAAAAATATCCCTACTTGATTTTTGTGAGCGGTGATGCCTGTCTTAACAAAAAGGATGTATCTAGATAATCATCTTCTCCAGGTTTTACAGTTAAAAGCTGCAAAGTATAGAACATGATTAACTGATAGATAGAACTTTAAGAAATACGAAAAGCTGAAACTAATTTCACAATGAAGTATTATTGAGTTTCAGAAAATCGAAGCACGGGAAAACTGTTCATTAAAATACAAAGAGCCTACCAGTGTCATCCGCTTCTTGCCTTCCAAATAATCTCGTAAATACCTAGTTAACTGATTAATGAAAAAAGTTAGAAACAGAATATTCTAAAAAATCAATGGAACTAGTATCCAAATTAAAGGACATTAATGTTCTCATAAGTACAATTCATCATTTGCAACTCAAACATATGATTTCCCAAAATTAAACTAATGGAAAAGGAAATTACCAAAGAGTTCTGAAAGTGCTTTTGCAATGGCTTTTTCGGATTCTTCTGATGCTCCAATAATGACTGAAAATGAAGAGACATGTGTAAATGACTCCGTTACCAAATTAATTACAAGGGCAGGCATCCAAGTGCATGTCATCTCATGTGTTGAGAGAGAAAGGATATGAGCTGTATAAACTGCAGAAATCAGAAATTAATGGGTTGTTCTCTTTGCCGTTTTCAGTTTTTGATTTTTCAAAACAGTGAAAACACATTTACTTATCTATATTCATGAACGAATTTCTGAAAAACGAGTTTAAAATTTACAAAGAAAACCGAAAATGACAAAAATGTCGTTTTGGACGTTTTCAGTTAAACCAAGCCAAAATTTTCAAAACTCATTTTGGATGTTTTCAGTTTAGCGTCACCCTAACCACCACCAATGCCGCCTGCACCACACCACCTCTGTCGCTGCAACCACCACAATCGCCGCCTACACCACAAAAACCGCCACCGCCACAACATTACCCCAACCACCATCGCCGCCTGCACCACACCACCACCACACAACCGTCGGATCTGCCGCCACCACACAACCACCAGATCCACCACCACATAAACCGCCAAAATCGCCATAGAACCACCACTGGCACAACTACAACCTGTAGATCGCCACCACCACCACCACAACCAAACATAAAAAAAAAATCGTACAACCTGCAGATCGCCACCACCATCGTCAATCCTCCACAACCTGTAGATCGTATACCACCACCGCATACAACTAAAGCACACCACGCACCCAAACCAACCACCGAATCAAAAGAAAAAAAAGACGAAGAAGCACAAAGAACAGCAGTGTCGCAAGGAGATCGCCGGAAGCGCAGGTCACCGAAGATAGAGACGACAGATGATGAAATGGAGAGAGAGAGAGAGAGAGAGAGAGAACATGTTTTCATTTTTTTTATTTTCGAAAATAATTTTTCAAAATGACAAAAAGAACATATTTTCAACCATCCCAAAATGGACACTCAAAACACAAAACTCAAAATGAACACGAAGAGAACAACCCCTAAGAGTCGCTTTGGCAACCCTCTCAAATAGCCTTTTGGATCTTATGAACCATAAGAATGGTGAATTCTATGTAAGTTACTATAAATGGACTTCTAGGGAAAGTAAATCTATCGTAAGTCCATTCATAGAAAAACTTTGGTCAGTTTCCAAATTCATTTCAACAAAATTTAGAGGGCATTTTCTAATTCCAAGCACTTATGCATCTATCTTATCACTGTAATCCAAAAAAATTCTTGATACATACCCTCAAGCACAAGCCAAATACCATCGAGGTATTGTTGATGAAATTGCTTTCAAGCAGTCTAGTCCCCTGTAAAATAATAATTTCATGCATGAAATCCATTGTTTGAATTACTTTGTACTATCAAACAAGTATGGGGTATTTTACAGAACTGAAAAAAAGCATAACAAGTAAATGTTTTACTAAAAGAGAATGCTTTTAAGTATATGCTAATCCCTTTCCATAGCAGACTTCACAAGCATATCCACAGACAAATTCCAAGTATTACTGCTTTATTTTCATATATAATGACAAGTTTGGGTATTTTACAGAACTGAAAAGAAGCATTACTATAAGCGAATGCAATTAAGGATATGCTAAATCCCCCTTTCTATAGCAGACTTCATAAGCATATCCACAGCACAAATTCGAAGTATTACTGCTTTATTTCCATATATAATGACACTCTTTCCTTCTTCGGTTCATCAGCTGTTTTAAAATGACGGTTAGTTACAGAAAGAGAAGAATTTACACTCATATCCCCATACTATCCTTCGGAGCAATTTACTATCTTTTATTCTCCCATCATGTTCTCTCCTTCCTCAATCTATAACAACCTTTATCTCTCTTCTCGTATCTCTTTCTTCTATATAATCTTGTACAACCGTCATCAACAAGCACAGTCTCAAAGACTTTCACCACTAACCCAACCCACAATCCCATTATTGCTGCCACCATCATCATCCAAGTCCCTAATAACAAAACTCTTACCAATATAGTTATCATAATTCAACCTTAAAATCACCAATCATCCCCCACTAAATTACGTAGTTACTCCATTATGCATAATGTCGACTATATTGTTCCAAAAATTGTTTGATTTATTGATCGATTTAACAAATTTAGAGGTTTCTTATGGTACTGTTGATAATGGCATCTTTGAGGCATATAAAAATAGGTTTATATAATTTAATAAGGAGGAGTCTCGGTATATTTCTCAAATATATAAGGCAGTTAAACGATATTATTGTAATTTGCTCTAATTTATTAAGCTATAGAATTGAATGAATACCTGGTTTCCAGTCTTTTTTTCTCTCTCTGCTCCGGCAAAGTCAACAATTGTTAAGACGCTGCTGCTTCCTTGGTCATCAGTTTCCCCGTCAACTTTCTTGGTAACACATCGGATATTGATGATGCATTGTGACCGACTACACAGATTAATCGATAATACATACTAAGTACTAGTTAAAACAACATGAACAACCACTACAAAACTCTATCCAAGAAACTAACAATTTGCAAAGATATGCCATCACTTGAGAGTAAAGAGAAACAGTCAATAAGAAGTTCATAAGACAAAATTAAAATCCAACACCGCTGTTAATAGCCAATGATCAATTGGAATGCACATTTGTTGTTCTTATATGAATTCAGGTGAGACTCCTAACTTTCAATTAAAATAATTAAAATAACAAAGTACTTATAGAGTTCTTTCAGTTTTCTGTTTTGGTGTTCCATACAAATTAATTTATATTTGACATTTTCTTAACCTAAAGGCTATGCATACAATTCAGTGAGGAAAAGACTGACTGGTTTTACTCAGAGTTTCTGTGTAAATAAAAAAAGAATGAAGCGGAACCAGGAACACGTCTCTAGCCACTTTATGTGGCTGGTTGATGCTAATTGTTCAATTAAACTCCTGTATGGCAAGAAAGTTTCCCATCTGAAAGAGGGTAAGTAGGAATCTAAGAAGAGTGCCTTATACTTTTACTGGTGCATTTGAACATTGAATTTATAGGAACTTATTTCTAGTTGACTTCTCATTGTATAGCCTCATCCAGCATCGTATGAACCTTTTTTTTCATTTTCTTTTTGTGCAGATTCTTTCCAGAAAAATGGTTTATACTTCCTTATTCTTCCTTCAAGTTGTCGTTTATTAAACGTCAGACAAAGACAAACCATCTGAAATAAATTTTAAGTTAGCAAGATTTGGTAATATGTAACTTCTTGCATGATTATAAATCACGATGATCTTATTCATATAAACTAGAGTGATCAAATTTAACAACAAAATATCTACTTGATTCAAGTATTTGCATTGTACAGACAGATTAAATGTCTTTTCACCTACTATACATTGGCAGGAAAAAGTCCTCATATGAGGAAATGGGGACATGGACCAAATAGGATCCCTCATTTGGTGAAACTGGCAATCTTTCATGTAACCAGCTAAGACGAAGGGCCCAAGCAGTATTACTACATGTGAGGTGCAAATATTTATGCATAATTATAAATATGACAGCTCTAGAGAAAAGATTGTTAATTAGGCACCACAAACCTGGACTGACTATTCGAATTTGTCATCGCCGTTGCACGTTTTAGCATCCCGAGTGCAATTAGGGACTCAGCTTGCTGAGCATCACAAACCACAGCCTGTTTAGACGAACCAGAAGTATAGTTGTAAATCTCTCGTTCACTCACCAAAATAAGCACCATAACCTTAAAACAATTTTTAAATGCAAAAGTGGGGCCTTTGTGTTAATTATGAAACCTCTTGGATGCCCTTGAGAACTGACTGTTGCATATATATATCACCTCCAGGTTGAGACAAATCGATCATCCTCTCAGCCTTTCCTTTCTCGGAGCAAATTTCAAACATTGATAGATTGAACGTTCTGTGGGTATTAATCACAGTAATTAGAAACTATAGCATGCCCTCTGTTCTTTTTTACTTTCACAAAAACGGAGAAAAGTTGACTGGTCAATTTGTTGGTTAACTTCCTAATCTAACTGAAATATGCGTTTGTTCATGCACAATCATGAAAAAAATTAATAAAGAGATATTTCTATTTGTTTTGATCACTGATAAATCTCTTGAAGTTTTACCTGGATGATTGAGTTCCATTGCTGTCATTTAGGCTGAAAATGTGATGAAGAGCAAGTGGTACCATGCCAGGCTCCCTTGCGCAGCCAAAAACTGTGTGTGTTTTCCCCGATCCACTCGGCCCCATTGCCGCCAACATCCCACTTTTCCCCTTGAGGAAATCTTCGACTAATGGCTTCAACATTTTCTCATACACCTCACTCTATAATAATAAATATTAAAAGTCACTACCATATAAAAACGACAAAGAATTTGAACAGAGGTGGAGAAATTAATGCATAATTAACCTGTGAAGCTTCGGAGGAGAACACATGCGAGAAACCTTCATAAACCTCCGATTTTATCCTCTTAGTCCCTACAGCCTGAGGGGGTGACACTGTAACAGAGTATAAATCGTCATTCACTGTTACACAAACTTGACTACTTTTTCTGAACTTCTCCTTCGAACTGGTTTTGGTTCTCGAAGTTTTCGGCCATACATTTTTCAGTTCAGCTACAGATACATTTCTGGCGTGTTTAGGAATTGCGCCATTCTTCTGAATATTCAGAGGTCGGATTCTTAAATAGACCTTGAGATTCTCGGATATCGGCCTAGTTTGAGGTTGAAAATTACTATCTGGATTTTTAGGGTTTTGAGGGACTTCGACAGATAAAATATCCTGAAGGGGAAACGGGGGGAGGTCGGATGGAATTGAGGGTGAAATTAGGGGTTCACGAAGGGGTATGGCGGAGGAGGGCGTGGGACGGGCTTTCCTATAGGGGTTCCGGCGGACTGTCATGGTGAGGGGACACGTCGGAGGAGATTTCATCTCCATTTTCTGATCTCTCGTTCACTCTCACACACACACCGACTAGAAGGGGGAAAATACTTTTGAATTTCTGAGCGGTGATTTTGAAAATGGTAAACGTGTTGCCTCAACCTAAACGCGATTTCTATGCTTAATTTCGCGAGTCAAAAATCGCGATAACAAATTAATCTGCATTCCCTTCAGTACACAAATAATCACCCTTTCAATTTTTATTCTCATATTCTATGGGATCTGTTGTTTCATTTTTTTAATTAAACACTCCGTAACAAGCACTTGTAATTTATTAAAACATGTTTTAAAATAAAATGCTATTAGTTTTAGTTCCCTGTTTGGTATATATTGAAATTAGATTTTAGTAGAAGTTAATAAACGATGTTGAATTTGTGAATTCGTGAAATATATGGTTAAAATTGATTGAAAACTTTTACTTGAAATTTTTTGCAACTTTTAATCCACACCAAAACATGGGCTAAATGTCGAAGTCAAGCTTAATTTTAACACGAGAAACATGGTCTCCACAATCCATTTGAAATCCATTTTCAAGATGTAAATTTGTGATCTCACACACACACACAAAAAAAGAATAGAACGTGGATTGTTCCACAAATTGGAAAAAAAAATAATGATTTCACCATCTAAATACATGAAAAAAATAAAACAACAAATAAACAAATGGATGCGGTAAATGGGTTTGGAGGCTTGCCCCACCCTGAACCCTGCCGCATTTTCTGGAACAATGACATTTGCATTTTAATATATCTTAAGAGTGAAAAAATAATATATGATTATACAGTGTAGCGGTCCAAAATAGCTCGATCAACTTGATTTAGAGGTCAACAAATATAACTTTTGGTATATTTATATTAAAGGATTAATAGCAGAAAAATTCATCTAGAAACGTTTTCATTTGAGACATCCCTACCTATTGAAAATCATAGAAAATCATTCTATTTGAAACCTATTGTGTGAAAAAACTCTACTGTCGTCAAGATCCGTCAGATTTTTTGTTAAAAAAATAAAAATGTCAAAATTAAAAATGAATAATTGTAATTTCAATATCCAAACTTTTATTTTTTTACAAATTAAATCCAAATTTTTATATGTGCCTCTTACAATCCCAAATATTTAAAACTTTATTTTCCACCCACTTCACCTTCTTTCCCAAAAATCCAATTGAGACTCCACCCAAATTAAATTGAAAGGGGTAAAATGGTAGCTTTAAAATTACCACATTAAATAAATAAACATGAAACCCAAAAAAAAAATAAGGAAAAAAAAAAAAGAAAAAGGTTATCTCCTTCAAACCCCTACCCCCATTCCCTTTCCTTCTACCCCCATCCCATCGTTGGCACCATCGTCGTCGGAAAAGCACCACCCTTGAATCACCACACCACCAACTCCTCCCTACCCACCAAAACCACCAAGGCTGTCAACCCAATCTTGCTCCACTCTGCTGTCGCTGTTCTTTCACCGCCTTCTTTTCTATCCAAAACTTCCACCGATGTCTTTTCCTTCCAATCCAGTCAAAATCTAGGCCATCTGAAAACTTCTAATTCCAGTCAAAATCCATTTTCACTGGATGAATTGAACCAGATTTTTCTCTAATCCGTTGTAGCTCTGCCTCAAGTTGCTCCATCCGTTGCTGCATTATTAGAAATTTATCCTTCTGATTCTACATAAAATTGAAAACCCCAACAAATCACATCATCACTAGTCAACGAAAAGTGGATTAAACAAGATAAACACGACGGATATCATTAAAAATGGTTCAATACCTTGTAAGATTTCTTATCAACAAATTTAAGGGCATTTGAATCAATTTGAGAGACTATAGCATCATTCCATCTACAAAGCTTTGATGCAGAAAGGGTTCTAGAAAAGACCAATGAATAATGGTTCTTCTGTCCAAAATCGATCGACCCGGATCTCCATACCCTATTAAATAACAAAAATAAAAAAATTATGCGTGAGAGGTAAAATCCCATCAGAGAAAACAAAACTCATATAATGAACAAAGAAATTTCGATAAAATCTGTGCAACAGCACAAAATATGCCATGAAAAAATATTGATGGTCCAAAAAATATAGAGAAAAGTGAGGTACAAGAAACACGGTCGTTATTGGATTTTAAAGATACAATTTTACCGCCTTTCAATTTTAATTTGGGTGGAGTCTCAATTAGATTTTCGGGAAAGAAGACGAAGTTGGTGGAAAATAAAATTTTAAAAATTTGGGATTGTAGTGATACATACAAAAAAAAAAACTGGATTTAATTTGTAAAAAAGTAAAAAGCTTGGGCATTGAAATTGCAATTATTTCTTGTTAATTTTGACATTTTTTTACTGTTTTTAATTGAAAATCGTACGGATTTTGATTTTGATAGTATGCGGGTGGTTTTTGCACAAAAGGTTTCAAACATGGAAATTTTCTGCAATTTCCAATAGGTATGGAGTATATCGCGAATAGAAATGTTTATAGAGAATTTTCTGCTATTAATCTTCCAGCGACAACTATAAATCCAACATGTAATAATTTTTTAGTTAGTTTAAATAATATGTTAAAACTATTTAAAATCAACAATAACCTGTCAAATTTTGAAAATAAACTTGTGTCAAAACATACCCTACTTAATTGCATTACAAAATAGTATACAGGAACAAACACTACTAACATCCTAAAAGCTACACCAAGAGGAGGATACACTTCCATATACAAATTTCCATGCTTGCACAAAAGTTATGAAAATCCGCGAGAAACGACCGCAAAGTGTACATGTTGGTCCTCGTTTACCTAATAAGCCCGGAGATATTGGGGTTCTACGAGCACTACTTTCAATACTGTGTTTGATGCAATTGCTCAAAGCTACTGAAACAAGTTTGTGTGTTCCAATGTTAGAGCCTAAAAAGTAAAAACTAGCATCAATTTTCTCCAGAGAATGACACTTCAAAGTCCAAGGAGGTGTGGTGTGGACAGTGGAGGATTTGTGAGCATATGAACAACTTCTCTCATATTTGGCCTAGACGAACTTTCATCCTCAACACACAACATTGCAATCTTGAACATGTATATGACACCAGTTAGTGGGTATCCGATGAGCCTGGAGTCAATTACTGCAAGTACCGATGAGCTGTTTGACTGCTGGTTGAGCTCTGATATCGTTAGTCGTACCCACTGTACAATGTCTACACCTTCACCAAACTCACCCACGGACTTTCGACCGGTAATCAGCTCTAATAGGACTACCCCAAAGCTGTAAACATCACTCTTTTGATCAATTTTCAGTGTGTAGGCATACTCTGTTGCAATTCAAACAAAAATACAGGTCTTGTTAAAGACAAAATCAATATCCAGTTGACATTGAGAAACAAAAATTAATCTTAAATCGATAACCAATGAAAGAATTTAATATATACTAATTGGGGGAAAAAAACTGAGAGCATATCATTTATCACCATAAAATGATTTGAAATCTAATTAATGACATTTCTTCAAGATAAATTGAATGGACCAAAGTCGAATTATATGTCAAAAATGAAGAGAATAGTGTCACCTGGTGCAATATATCCATAGGAGCCAGCAATGGAGGACATGCATTCGGAGCCACCCTCATCGTTCAAAAACTTGGCGAGCCCAAAATCAGCCACGTGAGCCTCGTAGCCAGAGTCGAGCAAAATGTTATTCGACTTAACGTCCCGGTGAATAATCGAAGGAGAGCAATCATGGTGCAAGTAGCACAATCCCTTAGCAGCCTCAATTGCAATCCTGTATCTTGATTCCCATTGCAAACTAACCCCTTTTGTACAGTGCAACGTGTCCCCTAAACTTCCATGGGACATATATTCGTACAACAATAAATTTGTGTCCTTGTTTGACACGTACCCAAGAAGTCTGACAATGTTCCGGTGTTTGATTCGTCCTAATGTCTGAATTTCAGCCGCGAAGCCACGATCATTGCCTCGACCGATTGGTAATCTTTTTATCGCGACATCAATGCTGTTAGGCATGGATCCTCTGTAGACAATTCCAGCGCCTCCTTTGCCAATAATGTTCTCTTCTTTCAAGCATTCCAACACGTCTTCTGCTTTGAAATCGAGCTTCTGGAATGCAGTAAGTTTCCAAGTCATTGATTTTTTGAGCCGCCTCCTTCTAATCGTCATCCAAGCAACAACCAACAGTAATAAAGCTGGAATCAATATGACTAGCGTTACTACAATTTTTGACGTTCTTGAATGGCTTTCTCGAGATCTCTGCAATGGAGTTGAGGCCGAGGGACAAGACATACTTCGAGGAGAACAGAGGTTAGGATTTCCGGCGAAAAAACGATCATCAAGGTCTTTTAACAGCCCGGAGGTCGGTTTTCTGCCTGAAAAATTGTTGTAAGAAAGATCTACCAGTGTTAAACTTTTCATCAACCCGATATCGCCTGGAATTTCTCCATCCAGTCTATTTCTTGACACATTCAGTGCATTCAAGTTCTGCAGCGTGGAAATTTCCTTTGGAATCGCACCGTCTAAATCATTTCGACTTAAATCAATAAAAGTTAGGTGGGAACAACGAACAATTGAACCTGGAATTTCACCTGTCAAGTTGTTACCACTGAAGTTTAACTTGGAAAGTTTCTTCAGATTAAAGATTTCAACCGGAATTTCACCGGAAAATTTATTCGTGTCTAGAGATAAGATCTCTAAATTCATCAAATTGCCAATGGCCGGAGGAATTTTTCCGGTTATCCAATTATTAGAAAGTGTAAGACTTCCAAGAATATTTGCTGAAATTTCTGCTGGAAGCTCCCCGGAGAAGAAATTATCATCCACCTCAAGCATATCCAACGCCGGCAAACTGAAAAAACCCGATGGAATTGTTCCGTTCAAGTAGTTCTTCTTTATTCTAATCCGATTTAATGACTTGCATTCACCAAATTCATCAGGAATCGGGCCGTAAAAATAGTTCTCCATCAATATCAAAGTCTTCAACTTTTTTCCTTTACATAAGTCCTTCGGTATAGTACCGGTAAGGTGGTTATTCGTGACATCGAGCAGCAACAGCCTCCCATTCCGGCCAAGATTTTCTGGCAATTGAAGAGTGAAATTATTGTTCCATATTTGAAAAACTTCAAGATTCGGTAGGTCCCCAATGAATGCCGGAATGGGACCTCGAAATTGGTTTTGAAACAAATTAATCAATGTCAAATTCTTCAATTCAGCAAAACTCTCCGGTATCTCTCCGGTGAGATTGTTAATGGACATGTCTAATGACATCAAACTGATCAAACCCGACAGCTCAGATGGAATCTGCCCCGTAAGCTTGTTTATTTGAAGAAACAATGAGTGCAAATGCTTAAGATTCCCAAGACCCGCCGGAATTTGGCCGGAAAGATTGCAACTTGCAAGATCAAGCAATCGGAGTGAGCTCGCCGAGCTTAATTCAGGTGGAATACCACCGTCATACAAGTTATAATATCCAAGACGAAGTACTTGGAGATTTGGAATCTTAGCTAAGCTGGCCGGAATTTTTCCTGTTAACGAGTTTCCCTGTAAACCCAAATTCGTCAAGCTTTCAAACTCCGAGTAAGTTATCGGGATTTCGCCAGAAAAATAATTCCCTCCGAGTGTAAGTATTTTGAGTTTCTTCAACTTCACAAACTCGCCGGGAATTTCACCGGAGAAATTATTGTTATAAATATCAAACACTTCCAGTTCATGCATGGTGAGCACAATTTCTCCTGGAAATGTCCCATTGAACAAATTTGCAGTAAGATTTACCAACCTTAAGGACATCAAATTCGCCATCTCCGCCGGAAGTGGGCCAGTGAGGTTGGTGGCGACGAGGCTAAGATTGACAAGCTTGTCCAAAAGCCCAATCTCCGGCGGGAGAGTCCCCAGGAGCGGGACATTAACGATGTTAAGTGAAATCACGCGTAAGTCCTCATTGCATGCAACGCCGGAAAACGAGCAATGAGCAGACGGAGACAACGGCTGCATGGCGGCCCAGTCCTGAAGGCCGGAGCCTGAAGGTCCAACAATGGCGGATTTGAGGCGCAACAGAGTTTCTAGATCTGTGTATGCATGGATGGTTATTGAAAACAAGGTAAAAAAGAGGAATATGTTATGCAGAAGATTAAATGGAGTCATTTTCATCCTTTTCTTGGTTGAAAATTGAAATTTGATACTATTTGCAGGGTTTATGCTATATATTCAGAGTGTACTTGTAATCTAAAACTTTGCAAAGAATGCTGTTTCTTGGACCAGTGCTAAGTGGGCCCATCATTTCCAATGCTTTGTGGAAGAAAGAAAGTGGACTTTTCACTTGCTGCTAAACTAAAGTCGGAGGGCCTTTCAACTGTTTCATAAAGGTTGATTTTCATGGGCGTTACAAAATGTATATAGATGAAAAATGATGTTTGATCATTTTATAATCTTAAAAACAAATTTTCAGACGCATTCTACGTTTAGTATTTGTTCGATACTATTACTATGTTACATTTGAGGTCATTATGGTTCACTTTATAAATTTGATTTTGGCTTTGACATTTTTACATGTAGAAAGATGTGTAATAACATAATATAAAAGCATATACAAGTTATGAGTTCAAATCTTGTCATCATCTATTTATTAACAATTATATTCATGTCATTTCTTTGATGAAAAGTTGAATTTGACTTCGTGCAGGAAGGAGTTATTAATTACTGAAAATGTTATGCCTTACCGAATAGCACTTGCCTAAGTGTCAATTAATTGATAAAATTTTTAAATATAACTCATTTTTCTTCGTTTAAAACGTTCAATTATTTAAGGATAATGAATAGCTAGACTGGTACTTAGTACTCGTTAAGCTTAATATCAGCACTCTTAATTAACAAATGATTTAAATAAATAAATTAGTTCATAAGCTGAATATAATTTGGTTCAATAGTAACTGCATATTTGATATACAGTTCTCAACAATATTTTTTTTTTCTCTATTTTGAACAACCAATAACTCGTTGCATTATAAGGCATAATATTACCCTTTGGAGTAGATTATTAATGAGAATTCGAAAGCCTTAGAAATTGTGGCAATAAGGCAGAATCTATTCCCTAACCTCAAATGTTATCCACTACGAGAGAGGACAGATTCATATTCCAAATTAAAGTTGGAACTTTGCAGCTAAATTAGAATCCAAGAGAGTGACGTGAAGAATAAAGAGGGTTAACAAATCCCATTAGGATAATTGATATTGAATGCTTATATCTGTGGTGAAAATCAAAGGTCAAATTCTAGTGTATTGCTCTGTTTTAGGGTGTGTTTGATGGATATTTTTGAGAAAATAATGTATTTTAAATAGTGATATGATGGGAAATATGTGATTAAAAAGTAAGGAAAAGTTATTGATGTGATGAAAAATATTATTTTATTGCAAAATGTGTAGTTGAAAATGAGTTTTGAAAGAATATATTTTGAAAAAATGTGTACCAAACATGGGCTTAGCTAAGAATATCATATATTATTTTTATTTATGTTGACTCTTCGTCCATCATGAGGTTGTAAATCAAAGTTTGTGACACAACGTCCAATCGTTCACACCAGAACTAGCATATTGTAAGAATTCGCAGCATTATTTAATATGAATTTCGGGTCAAGATACTTGTTTGAAATAATGAATTCCAAGATCTTTTGAATGGTTGAATCACCATGCATTCCAAAACTTCAAAATCTGCATTTCTTGTTCTCCAATGGTCACAATCTCGATCACAGAGGTAGATTATTATCCACAATTTAAGTGTCAATTTTTGTGAGATTTCATGTCCAAAATATGGTTCTAAAAACTTTCCAAATTTTGTGTCAATTTCCATACGAATGTTCCCTTCATTTTTCATGCCATCTTTTCCTAATTCATAATTATTGGAGATTATGGGGAGTTAAGGGTGGTTTGGGAGTTGTATGTTTGAATTTCAAGTTCAAACTCCCTCCAACCCTTTTAATAACTTGTAGGTCAGGTCATCCCACATAGCGGACCCACGATCCGTATTTTTCTAACATCTCCCACTCGCACATGATGGGTTTGATAGGGACAACGAATGTCACGCATTAGATCTTTCCTAAAATCCATCTCACAAAAATTCATAAGACAAATAAATCTTGCGAGTAGCGAGTAATATTAGAGCTCACAATACTATAACATGTTAGGGATATATAGTAGCTCAACTAGAGGAATATTACATCTCGCTATATGCCATACTCATTTTCCAACATTAATTCAA
>CAIGRP010015614.1:0-18605 GCA_903798385.1 Fraxinus cuspidata
GGAATCGTCATTGTTCGGACTATTTTGCGCGACAATCGCGACTACGTAACTTCTGAACCAAACTTGATCTGCTGTGAGGCTTTTTGGCATAAATTGGGAACATGACTGGAGTCGTCCGGCCATGGGTAACCGATCGATGGTGGTCCGCGATCATGTTGGTTGTCGGGATGTGGGATTCCAGCAGTTTTGACAATTTCATGCAGCGAAGTTTGAGTGCTGAATTCTTCTGATTCTGGAGTTGTAATTCTTCTGATTCTGGAGTTCTAACCGACCGATGGTGGTCCGCGATCATGTTGGTTGTCGGGATGTGGGATTCCAGCAGTTTTGACAATTTGATGCAGCGAAGTTTAAGTGCTGAATTCATCTGATTCTGGAGTTGTAATTGATGGGTGTTTGGTGGTAATTAAAAAGCGAATGGAGGGCTTTGTAATGGCACCAATATCTGGCGGTCTTGGTGGTCGGAAGTTGCCGGATGGGAATGTAGAGTTTTTTTTGCTATTTTTAATATTTTCATAAATTTTGGACTCATTTGCATTTTTAAAAAAGTTTAGGAGTAAGATCGCAATTTATTTTTTATTTTTCTTTTCTTTTCTTTTTTGTTTTAAGGGTATATTGGTCATTTTACGTTAAAAATATGTAAAAATGACGTTTTCCGCAATGAAACGTTGAAACATGGGTGAAAATGCAAAAAATTGAAACGTATGGATGTTTTGCACACTACATGCCAAACGTAGGGATGTTTTGTTCGATTAAGTCATTTATTTTATATTGAACATTGTTGTCAATAATAAAATTTATAAAAATTCAACAAATTTGAATTGACATTGCGGGCCATACGGACTTAATCGGACCCAAGTCCAACCCGAAAACAGACCAACCGGCCCATATTAAGCGAATAAAGACCAAACTCCAAGTTTTAAGCCCTAGCCCCCCGAGTATTCCTCCTCTCCCAAAAACTTCAATCCAAAATTAGGATTAGGGTTTAGATCTTAGAATATTCCTCTAACTATTTGTAAGTTTATTTAATCCACCATACTGTAATTCTAGGGAAAATGTATTAGAATTTGAGATGGGCAAGAAAGAGAAGGTGGTGAAATCAGCAAGAGCGGGAGAAGTTTCGTCGTCCGAGGAAGAAGAAGGAATGGTGAAAACTCCACTCAAAGAAGTGAACACTGACGATGATGAAGAGGCAAATGAAGACCTCAGTTTGAAAATCGTTCAAAGAGCCATGCTACGAGCATTTAATGGAGATCCCCAAAAAGATGGGGTTTCCGAAATTGTTACGAATTTAAAGGACGAAAAAAAGAAAAAGGAAAAAACGGAGAAGAAAAAGAAAAAGAAGAGCAAGGAAATGGTCGCCCCTCCAGAAGATGCCGTAAGTATTGAGTTATGATTGGTTTGGCAGGATAAACAAAATTTGGTTTTTGAAAAATTAGAATTTTTATTTGGTGATTTAATTGGCGAGTTTCAGCTAATAGAAAGAAGAAATTGATTAATGCATTAGCGAGTAATTTATTGCAATTTATAATTTATGGTTTTCTACTATTTATCCAGGATTCAGGTGAATTAGATGCCGGTTTCAAAAACTTTTGCGGCGAATTGTTCCTGGTAGTTTGAATCATAGTATTTTCTATGTTACTGCATTGCTTTTTTTCCCTAACAATGATAGCTGATTTTTAATTTTTGTATTTTTGGGAGAGCAGTAGAATAGAATGCACAGTTCAAAGTTAACTTAAGCAATGTGTTAATTATGTACATGGTAATTTCCCTGTGTATATCAATAATGCTCGAGTAGTTGAATATTTTTGTTGTATAGGATAACAATGCTGCTATCTAATAATGAAATGATATCAGAAAGCACACGAGATTTAAAATTTGGAACAAAACAAATTTTCCAGTTATTAATGATAAGGTATCTACTTATTCCTGGAGAAGTTTCTTGACTGGGAACATTCTTCTTTGATCATACATATTCCATAGTTAATACGAGTTTTCATTATTATGTTTCTTTTCTTTCCTATTGAATTATATAGTACTTTAAAGTTGCGAACTTCTTTTGTTTATTAGCAGGTGCTCTGAGCTATTAGCTTTTCTCATGGTTCTTTCATTCTCTTTGACTGTGTTAGGAGGAAAATGCAAAGGATGAAGAGAAGTCTGGGACTGACAAAGCTACTGAGATTGCTTATAAAGCAGTTGAAGCGAATCCTGTTGAGATGCCAGATAATGCTGTCCTGAGGAAGCTTCTTGTGAGTTGAAGTAATTTGTTTACAAGTGTCATTTTTAAGCTATCCAAACATTCCATTCAAAAAGGCTTAGTTCGGTGTATTCGTTTATTATACATTGTCGTGACCTCAGCGGGGGCCTAGGTACTTTGATCCTCCGGACAGTTGGGGAACATGCTATAATTGTGGTGAAGAGGGTCATACATCTGTCAACTGTACTTCAGCAAAGCGCAAGAAGCCCTGCTTTGTTTGTGGGAGTTTAGAACATAATGCCAAGCATTGTAACAAGGTGTGTGACCACATAATTTATTAGCTGACAGATTTTACGGATTTGCTTTCTGTCACGTAATGATTCTTCTTACAGCTTATTTTAAATTCCTACACACTGTAATTTACTTTATCAGGAGTGACCTAAATTTATAATGCATATGCTTTTCTTATGCTGGTTCGTAAGGGTAAAAAGGATCTCTAAATTTTGTATGGATATTTGGTTCAAAGCAATATCTCTCAGTACTAGAATGCTTGACTAGGTCGTAGCGGTTTTCTCACCCGACCCCCATTTTTATTGAATAAAATTGAAATAACTTGGCATCATTTAAAACTAGAACTTTGAGCAGGGAGCAAGCATGTAACTGGTATGTATGTCAGGGAGACGGATTTCTTCTTGTTTACTGCTCTTCACATCTAATTCTCTTGACTCCAGGTGCTATGTGGAATACTGGGAACGTTCACTTTCACATTTTTTTTATTGTTTATAAATGATTGTGTTTTTTATCTATAAATATTGCCTGCAGATGATGTCCTTATTGTGTAGTGGCTGAAAAATCTGTTGACACGTTAGCTTTATATATTCTATGCTATTTCTGTAATGTAACATTTTGTTTACTTATTAAAGCTGCTGTCTGCACACAGATGCCTAAAGTCAATAGAGAATGAAGATGTGAGGTCTGTTTTCCCTGATAATTTTCAAACTGTCAATATTGGATTTCAATGTGGCAGAGTTGTCCCAAACTAAAACCTTTTTGAAAAAGCATTCTTTGCGCTCTCTAAATTGGTTTTTTTTTTTTTTTTTGTCTATGAGAAGTTTTGGTTCTCGTAGGAAGATGAAATTGGCAACTTTACTCTATTTTCCTGTAGAGAAATGTGCGGGAGGACATTTCCAAAAGTATTGCGAACACGGTGCAGGGAAATTCATTCCAATGTATTGTAGGTTGTGAAAATGATGATATGTATATCTTGCTGCAGACTGGTGGAAGATGTCCATAAATTTCTGCTAAGCAATTTACTATTTTTATGGAATAGTCTTGTAAAATGTATGCTTCGATTGATACCACAGTTCATGTACGAACTCCGTGGTTTACAAGTGATCTCTTATGATCTTATGAAGGAATAAACAGTATTTACTGAGCATGAATATCTTATGCTTTTGACTTGATCTAGTGGTATTTTATTTTTTCTGTTGTTCTAGATTTTAATTCTTGTGTTCTTTCTTGTTTACTTAAACAGGGACAAGATTGCTTCATCTGCAAACAACAGGGTCATCGTGCAAAAGATTGCCCTGGGAAAAGCAGAGTGGAGTCATGGAGTTCCAAGATGTGTTTAAAATGTGGGGAATCTGGACATGATATGTTTTCATGCAGGAACGACTATTCTCCCGATGACCTCAAGGTTCATGACTCTTCTGTTTGTATTTGTATCAATTGTATTTTTTTATTTTATTATTTTTTTTGTGTGTAATGCTCTCGAGTATATTTATGTGTTACTGAATATATATGGGTCTGCTCCTTGATTTGATTGTACGAGCATATTATGATTAATTTTTAGCATTCCCCTTGATCCTTGCAGCAAATGCAGTGTTACATTTGCCAAAAGTTTGGACATCTGTGTTGTGTAAACTATGCTGATCCCACATCAAGAGAGGTCTCCTGTTATCGATGTGGTCTCTTGGGCCATACTGGTTTGGTGAGTTTACATGATGTTATTGGTTTTGTTCTTAAGTTCACTTATTTGGAAGATAAAATGTTTAGGACCAAATTTAATGTTGTATACAATGTATTAAACAGTTAAATCATTTACTGTAATATCCTCAATAGAATTAGCTGCGGCTGAAACTGTTGTAAAATTTTATGTTCTTGTTTGATATGTTGAGTAGCTAGTCACTAAAATATCAAGTCATGCACTTCTACCACTTTCTGTACATTGTCTTTTTAGAGTAGGATCTAAAGAAAATCTCACCCTATTTTCTTATAGACAATTCACGATCTCTTCAATCAGCTGTGGCAGTCTTCTTTATGACTTGAGTTCTTTTGAGGGGAGGATTGTAGCTGGGGGCTGGGGTGATTGGTTTGATAATTGGCTAAAAGATGCTTTAAATAATCATGTTTAGCTTCATTCCTTGCGTAGCGCTGAGTAGTTATCCTTGTTGATATGCATATCGTTACACTGGGCATGTTGAACATGTTCCACACGAGATGGTTTCTTTGCATGAGTGGACAATGTTTTATATACCACGTCAGAATCTCAACAACCAGGAAGACAATTACAAGTTTAACAAGGGACTGACCTCAAGGAAGTAGTAAATTTGGCAATATTAGCGTCTTGCTATCTGATTTGGGAGGTTTCTTGCATCTTTTTTGGCTTGATCAATTACCTTTTTTTTTAATGCAGTCTTGTACAGGGTCTCGTAGGGATACAACTACTGGATCAGATAATTCATGCTACAGGTGTGGGGAAGTGGGGCATTTTGCTCGTGAATGCACCATCTCAGCAAAAGTATGTTTCAAGGTTCCACATTGGCCTTTCATGATCCTTGGCTCTTAATTGTGTCTTTCCAATTCACAAACACTGAACTACATCTGTATCCATCTCTCCCCGACTGAGAACCTTGTCTTTATTTGTTTACTCATAGGCTGTAAAGAGAAATCGTGAATTATCAACCCCCAAGCGAAAATCTTCCAAGAAAAATAGAGATCACAAGGAATTTAAGTCTGCGCCTCATGATCTTGGCAAGAGTTTTAGAAGAACCCAATATGAAGGAGGATATACATCATCTTCAAAAGCAAAACACAGAGGTGGTTGGATCACTGAAGACCCTGGAGACTATCATAACAATGGATACAAAGACAATAATTGGAGATCTCCTGCAACACCGAGTAGCAAAAGAGCTAAGACATTTAATTCAACTGGTGATATTGCTTCAAGTTCTCATTCTTCAAAAAAGCCCCGTAAGCTTCATTTTAGTAATTCAGCTTCAAATGGGTCGGCTAAGTTTTATCAGCAGCAGAGGTTTTCTGGCTCACGTTTTGGCAACAGCAGTTATGATGGCACGAGAAGAGATTATGGTTGGTGATTAGGTGAGTGCTTTCCTAATGCTGGTTTGGGCATTTGCTGCTTCTGCACATTTATTTGGAGAAGACTGTGACTATTCTTTGCCTTCTGGAGATCGTATCCTATGGATTCTTTAGGTGGCTAAGTAGAAGTCAACTCGGCCTGTGCTTGAATTAGATATCAAGGAAATATCTCAAATTAGATAAACCTAACTAACACTGGCCTTGTGTTCTCCCCTCGATTTTTTTCTTGTTTTATTGTATAATATTTCTCCCTGCAATGTGGTTTTTTTCTCTCTCAATGTTCCGCCAACAGGCTTGTAACTGTAATGTGGTTTTAACAGATTTCGATCGTCGTCCTCGTCATCATTATTATTATTTTCCATTTTCTTGCATCTTTGGATATTAATATCCATTTTTATAGTTTATATTTCATTGTGAAGCATTCCACTATATTGACTTGAAAGTGGAATGAATAAAATGAATTACTAAAAGGGTTTGTCGTTTTGATTGGCATAATGGAACTAGTGAAATTGATTTAGATAATTGAGTATTTTAAAGATTTTGAATTTTAGATATTTCATTTATCTAGTTGACAATGCAGTAATTTGTACTCGATGAATCTTGCTCTGGTGCTAGTTAGGTTTCTGTATCTTATAAAAGAGTTTCATAATTCATTTATCGAGTTGATAGTGCAGTAATTTGTACTCGACGAATCTTGCATCGGTGCTCGTTTAGTAGGTTTCTATTTCTCGTAAAAGAGTTTCATCTAAAAGTTGATATAGCTCGATAAAGAACTTTAATAAAGTTATTCGGACATCTTTTAAAGTAATTTTTTAATGAAACGGAACATTATTAAATAAGGACAAGAAAGAGGTGGAACAATTCTTTGCCACATAATTGAGATAACGAATGGATTAAACCGCAAAGAAATACCATATTCCTTGTTATTTTCGTCCCTGGTTCCTCTACTCTAGTCCATGGCATTCAAATTCAATATTTCCTCCATGCCCACTTATGCATATTCAAGGCCAAATCCAAACAATTCATCAGCATGCAGCCAGAGGAGACAGTTTGTGGTAACCAAGTGTGAATTGAATGAAGAGGCAAATTTGGCTACAAACAAAGACTCGAAACTCCAAATTGGGTCTCCCATTATTGTAACTGAGGCTCCCCAAATGCTCAAAACTGCAGCCTCTGTTCCTTGTCTACGCATAAACTCTGGCTTGGTTAAACCCGGTGACGTCGGAAGGTATAATAATTTTACGTGTTTATATACATTACTTGCGAAAAAATTGGATCGTTAGTACATCTTTTTTCCCTTTTTAATACCTTTTCTATAATTTATCTTACCAAACAAGCTATA
This sequence comes from Fraxinus cuspidata, assembly GCA_903798385.1. Classification (NCBI taxonomy): domain Eukaryota; kingdom Viridiplantae; phylum Streptophyta; class Magnoliopsida; order Lamiales; family Oleaceae; genus Fraxinus; species Fraxinus cuspidata. The sequence continues at coordinate 6,915 of CAIGRP010015614.1, forward strand.
TATACGTATTCCTAAGAATTACATTGAATTAAAGCATAACCAGGAAAAAAATTATTCTGAGCTTAGCTAATTTTTATTTATTTGTTTTTGTAGGATTGTCTCGAGGAAACCTAAGGATGTATGGGCAGTTCGTCTTAGCATTGGTACTTACCTCATTGATGGAAAATATTTCAAACCCTTGGAGATTGATGAATAATAATTTCCATTAATGTATTGATAAAAATGTATTTGTAGCTGTTTAGTAGAGATATTATTTTACCAAATTGAACAGATTTTGCTCATAAATAGTGAGGATTTACAAGTTTTCTTAGTCCATTACTTTGCAACAAGACGCCAATGTTCGACTAAAAATCGATTCAAAACAATTATGCAGAAAGAAATTGGATTGAAAAATCGAAAATTCGTGGATCGAGTTCATACCTCTGGCAATTGATGTTGTTCTAGAAGCTCTCCTATGTTCTATGTAATGGCACTTCTAAGTTCTTAATCACTCTGAAATTGATGATATATATTATATTTTCGGTGGTCGAGCTTAGGGACCAAACTCATCCATATATATAGCCAAAGCCCCATCAAATTATGGCTATTGTTACATTCCAATCAATGGTGAAATGAAATCCTATGAATGCTGATTGTAAATGTTGGAAACTAAAACCATGAATGTCGACCATCAATTGCCCGTTGAAGAAACGGGAATGAATGGATCAGTTACAGTCAAATATAAATGTATCCATCTTGAAGATGCTTATTATTTTGATCGGTATGCAAGAATATTATAACATTTTATGATAGCACGGAAAAAGAATAACACATTCTCACTTCAACGATTTAAGGATTTACTTGCCAACATTATACACCAAAAGAAAAATGTTGAATTCAAATTTTATTTACAATTATTGAGAAAATCACTATTTATGGTAATCTAGTATATGAAATTCCATAACTTTTACAGAAAACCAAGAAACTAAAATTTAGCATTCTTACAACAATGAACGTGAGATTTTTCATTATTATAGGGATTTTCAAACATTTTCTGTTATAAATACTCACTAAAGCAAGCTACAATTATCCTACATACAAAAATGGCTATCTCCAACAGCAAGTTTATCTTTCTTTTGGTTCTCATTAGTGTTTCCCTTTTAGCGTTTGCTCAATTTGAACAACCAGGTGAGCAAGCGGGTTGCACCAATTTTCTTAATTTTTAAAAACGATAACATTATTATTATTATTATTTTTTTTTTTTGTATTTGTTTTTTTGATAGAATTCTGTTTCGGGGAGTGCACGACGGCGGCGGCGGCGGTATGCGGTGATTGTTATTGCAAGGAGCGATGTCTACAAATGCATTTGGGGCGGCATGGTTACTGCAACGACCCGGTTCCTGGATCTATAGGAAAATGTTGTTGTGCAAGCCAGGCCCCTGCTCAGGCTCTATCGAAAGAAAATCATGTTTTCGGTGGTAACTAATGAAAGTGCACAACTTACTTGTGTATCGATTGATTATCTTACGTTAGTAAAAAGATGTCAAATTTGTTTTTTGACTATTTATTCGTGTTTCGTTTAGTTTTGAAGCCAGACACATTACGAGACTGGTGCTAAATATCACGAGTGTTGCATAGTGTTGTTTTAGATTTTAGGATGAATTGCAATATTCGTCATCAAAGTTCAACCTTTTTAGAAAAATAGCATACAGGACCCTATCCTTTTTTTTTTATTTTTTTTGCTGCAATTCACAATCAGCCTTTCGAAACTAGAAAAAAGACGTCATTGTTTACAGATTCGATAAAAAATGCACATTAAAGTGATTTTAAATAGACAAGTTCATTTTCTTGGAAGCCATCCAGCCAAAAGGTAAGGGGAACGTTTTGACAATTTCACTAGTCATAGTATTCTAGTGAATGAAATTCCATAACTCTAGGAAAAATAAAAAATAAAAAATTTTAAAAACTAAGTTTTACGGGATATGACATCTAAAACAAGAATTAAATGTAATTTACATATGAAAATGACTATGAACAAAATTATCGCTCTTTTCGTACTCCTCATTTGTGTTACGCCTCTTAGCCTTCACCCAAGCGCTCAACACACAAGTAATCGGGACGCGCCAACATTTTAATTTTAATTTTTTTAGTCTTAAAACGATAATATATTTTTGTTTTTAATTTGACAGTTAAGGAATTGTCAAATAATATTTCATTAATAATTGATGATTTTCTATGTTGAAGGCTAAAGAGTAGTGAAATAGAACTGGTAAAAATAAATGTGCTATCCATGGAATAATCAGCCTCACAAGTATATCTGCCAATTGCTTTTGTGGGGCAGTAACAGAGTTTCATCTCATGAACAATTAAAAAAAATTACTATTTGACAAGTCACATTCTTCTAATCCTCCTCCCTCCTAGGCTTAGTAGTGAGTCCAAACCCAAATGGAAACAGAGGATCATAATGTGGATCACCTACATTCATCGGAAGTTGATCGACTGATTTGAACCAAGTGCGTGCTAGTTTGCCTGTGAAACCATAATCACCAAACAAAACATCTGTTACACCCTGGCCTTCAGTTCCTGGAAGCCAAGCAGCCACAAGTGCGTCCATTTCTGCAACATAAGGCTCGACCACAACAGGACGGCCTGAGATGACAACGACAACACATTGGACTGCCCCACAGACATTTCTGATAGTGCTTGGACCGGGTTCAGATATTGTTAGATTCAAGCTATCTCCAAACATTTCCGTGTATGGGGTCTCGCCCACGACAACAATGGCATAAGAAAATTTGTTGGATTTCACAAAGTTTGTATCTGGATTCTCCATGTAAACAACTTGTGTAGAAGGATCAACAGTCTTTTTCACAGCCGTTAAGATTGTGGTTCCTATAAATGTCAGAAGTATGAACACCTGAATTAATCGGAACTTCTTTTTGCAAACATTTTAATAGGTTATAATATAAAACCTACCTATTGTAAGGTCATTGCCCTGAAGACCTTGCCATTCTATTGTCCAGCCTCCACATTGGTTACCCAAATTGTCCGCATGGCTTCCTGCAACTAATATCTTTGGCACTCTCTTTGGAAGGGGAAGCAATGGTTGGTTAGTGCTTTTACCATTCTTCAAAAGCACGAGTGATTTCCTCACGGCTTCCCTTGCCAAGTCCCTATGTTCCTGTAAATGTATATAATTTAATAAAACCTGATCTTCTACTGAAGAAAGGTATAGGTGGAACATATTTAATGAATAATGGGATAGATTGATAACCTGACTGCCGAGTTGGTTTGCCAGGCTAAGATCAGCCATCGGGTTTTCAAAGAGGCCCATAACAAACTTGACCCTTAATATCCTCTTTACGGCATCATCAATCCTGCTCATGGGGATAATATTGTTCTTCACTTGGAAAATCAGACTGTCAATGAATTCAGTAAAGTTTTCTGGAAGCATAACCTGGTCAATGTAATGAAAATGCAAGTCATTACGAAAGTAACTACGAGAAAAGGGACGTCTGAGCCACATTACATCCATTTCTTCACTATCAGAAAACTAAAAATAATTTTGAACTACGTTGTGTCCTGAACTAATCTGTTATTTGCAGGCTTTTTGTATTGTTCTATATAGGAATTGGAATTCTCTTATTCTTTTGTTTGTTTGTAAAAATAGACAAGTTGTATATCAAAGCAACATAATCAATATCTGCATTATTAAATCATTAAGAATTCGTTAAGACTAACCATGTCAATTCCCGCAAGAACACCAGCTTGAACTGAATAAGAATAGTTAGCATGTGGTGGATCTGTAATCCGGTCAATACCCTGCCAATCTGATATGACAAAGCCCTGAAAATGCAATTCAACATATACAACCTAACTTTAGAAAAATTTCTGTCATTTTAACCAATTTGAAAACGACCAGTTTTAAATTTAGTTAAGGGTTACCCTGAACTTCAGAGTGTTCTTAAGGAAGCCAGTGACAAGATCATGGTTAGCATGCATCTTCTTGCCATTCCAGCTCGAGTAAGATACCATTATTGTGGCTACACCCTTTCGAATTGAATCAAGGTATGCAGGCATGTGGATGTTAAGCAAGCCATTGTAGTCAATCACAGTGTTGCTCTCATCAATTCCCTGGACTGTGCCACCATCTCCTACAAAGTGCTTGGCACAGGCTGCAACTTTTGTCCTGGACCACACATACCAATATATTAGTTAAATGGGCTCATAATTACAAAAGGCCATTTAAAAGTACAGACAAACTATCCTAAACGCAGAAGTCACTTAATGTCTAAAATTTGAAACCCCAGAGATTGAAGTCGCTAGTGAAAAGAACTAATAAGCATATTTTTGGCAAGTGTTTATGAGCATATAGAAATGAGTGGTGGTTAAGTGGGACCTACGAAATATCTGGACAAAAAAATGTTTTTGACTTTCAGCAAGTGTGTATAAACAAAACACTTGCCAAACATATCAACAACACAATAAGGAAATTTATTTGACGAGAAAATATTTTGAACAGGAGGGGGGAATCAATGTTAACAACAATTAAAAAGTTGGTATCTGTAGGGTGACTAAACAGAGGTAAGAAAAAAATAAATGGTACATACGAAAATGATCGGCCCATCATGATGGACTGTCTAGCAAAAACTGTATCTGTATTAAGTGTTGTTATCCTTATATCAAAGAAGTGATTCTAAACATGGAAAAGCAAAGTTTATCCATTGACACAAAGAAATACAATGCTACAAAATCAAGTGATATTATGAACAAGGAATTATCCTTTTTTCATTGCTAAAGTTTGGTAAAGTAGTAATTCTAATTTTATCACAACCGAAATATGCCAAATCAAATACCATATTAAATGGACCTAAAAGACTAGGAACGATGATATCTGATAACATACGAATATACAGTTTGAAAATATGAAATATATTGCCAATCAACATCAGGACGCCCATGTGATCACTTTCCCACATAAAAGTTGCATGTCAATTGGGCAGTTACCACTTTCCCATGAGAAAAGTATGACAATTGGTAAGATATTCGAAAAATATCCACATAAAGTAACTTTGATCTAAAGCAAAGTGCAGAGAAGATTCATACTTTCCAGCTACAAAAGGAACACCCTTTTGAGAATTTGCGGGGAGATCTCCCTGTAAACCAGGTATTATTTCAGTCATTGCTTGAACAATCTTATGATCTTCGCTATAGCTTTCATAACAGCGACCCCATCTAGGATCCCTGCATACCTGTAAGTATTCGAATGATCAGGAATGGTATAGTATAATACAACCCGCCAAATGGGAGAGAAGACTAAAAGCATGTTGCCAAATTTACTTACTGCTATACAGGGTGAAAAAGCATATTGGATTCCTGTGGCTCTAACTTCAAGTGCAGTGGCAGCTCCAATCCTCTTCAAAAGTGCTGGATCTCTGATCCAAATTCAAATTATTAGACATGTAAATAAGAGAACAGACATAAAAGTCTAGAAATTTTAAAGCACTAACTTCTAGAAACAAATACAAATTCTAAAGATCACAAAATTTCCATGTTTCAGCTACTTTGTAACTTATCAATTCTCCCCACCGTACTTTTAAGAATATGATGCATCTACTCAGTCTGAAGGAACAATAGTTCTTTTGAACATAATCACATTCAGCAACCCATTTTTCCAGAAAGATATTTAAAACGCATTCATACACACAACAAACAGAAACTCCAAAACACACTCAAACAAGAAACCTTAAATAAAATTTCAATAAACAACCTTTGAGTTTTCACAAACATAAATATAACTATAAGCTATTTTACATAGCTAAAAACAACATTACACCTAAAAGAACTTCTACAATATTCTCAATTAGGTAAGAGTTAAAACTTGCCTGGTGACCCCAAGTCCAACATTGTGAGGAAAAATAGTAGCCTTGTAGACATTGTTGTGACCATGAACTGCATCAATCCCATAAATTATAGGAATTCCGAGCCGCGTTGAAAGAGCACCCTTTTGAAGTTCATTAACCATATTAACCCAAGTCTCAGCAGTGGCCTTAGGTGCTGGTACACTTCCCCCTCCACTCAATACACTCCCTGCCCAGAATCAAATTCTTCTTTATAAACAACATTCAAAATTCGTGAAAAGTAGAAAGTTTTGGTGAAAAGTTATGTACCAATAAAATATTTCTTCATAACATCAGGGGAGGCATCTTTTCTCTCAATCTGAGACATCTGTCCAATCTTTTCTTCAAGAGTCATTTTCCCCAGCAAATCCCTAATTCTAGCATTCAATGGCTGTTTGGGATCCTTATATTTAATATACTCTGCCTCCGCAAAAGCAGCACACAAGCACAACACCGCAAAAAACATAATGGGCATCGGAAATCTCCCCATTTTAGCCATCCTCATTGCCTTTTGCTCGGAGAATCTGTAACTATTAACACAACAAACAAAACAAATAAGCAAAAAAAAAAAAAAACATTAGCATTAAGTAACTAACACATCTATGCACGCTAAATATGCAGGTAAAATACCAGTCTCAAGAAGAAGCTGAACAGAGGATTTGTTGGTACTTGAAGGAAATGTTTCACTCTGTTTGCGTGTTGGGTTAGGATGACGACGATATATATAATGCGTGTATTTAGGTAAAGAGAAAGTTGATGGGTATTTTCGTCACATAGTAGTGTGTGTATGCAGCGACTTTTTAGCGCCTCCATGAGCTTTTTCTTACAGTAGTAATAGGCGCTAGTCAAGCTACTGGTCGAGAGTGGGCCACTTTGTGTAACGGATATTTTTTGAAATCAAAACCGCCCTTAAATTAATTAATCCTTTTGTATAATTTGATTAAAATTAATTTTTTAATAATTTCTCATAAAAGTTATTAAAATATTATGAATCCAATGAATTTTATTATCTATTTATTATCACAAATTTCATATGATACACGACTCTATAAAAAAACAAACACGTATTTTGTTGAGAGAAATAATCAATACACTCGACTATATAAATATTTAAAGCAATACCATAAGTATAGAGTTGTTGAGAAAAAATAACCAGACAAATTTTATATAGAGAGTTAATTTTTCATTTATATCAAAATTCTGCATTGTGGTAGATTTTGATAAAAGTTAATGAAATATACGGTTAAAAAGTTGTGAATCTATTAAAATATATTTTTAAAATTATTTGTTAACTTAAAATTAAAATCAAATTAATATATACCAAACATGTCTTGTATTCGCCCAAGTAATGAGAACATTCAAAAAGCATTTATACACCAACGATTGACTAAATTGTCGTAATGATGGTCATCGAACAGTGTTGATAAGATCAAATGACCGTTGGAGGATGATTAATATATTAAAAATTAAATTAATGAAGAATTTATAGTAATGGTGTCAAAATGGGCCACGTTTCCTATGTTCGGAAATCAAGTTATGTCTGGCCCATTTTTTCAAAAGATTATTTTCTCAAAATTCATTTTAATCGCACATTCTCTCATGAAATAAATTTACACGTAAATTTAAAAAAATTTCTTACTTTTTTACCACACGTTCTCCAAAAAATCATTATCATAAAATTTATTTTCCCTATAAAATATGGCTCAACCAATATTTTCTATAATTCTAGTTTGTCGTTGACGAGTAATTGTACTGATTTTTGATAGGTAGTAACATATGTAATTTGTTGTTTTGAAGAGAATTGCAATTCGCAAATGATGGTGAACAATTTTCGTTACTGGTCTTAGCTGATATCAACTTGAAAGAGAACCCTACATTGTTCTTATAGTTTTACTGTAGTTGATCATCTTCGTACACCTGCTTGTCATTACAAGGAAAACAAGAATTTGCAATAAAACTTTATTTAAATGGTCCTATCAAGTGTGAACATAGGCTTTCCCGCTGAAATATTTCTCCTACTTACCTATGCATCTTTATGTTCTTCAATAACAATCATGCTACATGTACATCATATTTGACACCATTCTTTACATTGTGCATCATTCGCTAATTTAAAAAATACTGTTTTCCCTCTCATTTCTTTTTTAAGACACAAAGAATGTCAAACAAGATGTAACTTATGTAATATACACTTAGCATTTTCCCTTCAGTAAATACTATGGTAAGCTTTAAAATTATGTGTAAAATTGAAGCGTTGATGTGAAACTATTGCCCGAGTACTAAGATTGGTCTTCAACATTTGAAAATGAGAAACTCAGTAAACATTTCAGTTTGTTCCTCAAGTAGTCCTCGTTGACCATCCCAAAATTCTGCCAAAAGATCAAATTTTGGAAAAGCGACAATTATACCCTTATTTTAATTAGACAGAAAATAAAATAAAATAAACAAGCAAACAATGCCACCAAGACTGCCACCATCGATGGTTGGAAAATAATTAGTTGCAATTATTTTCATAACAGTAAAATGCTGAAAATAAAACTTATAGACTCATCAAGTCTCGTGACAGCAAGATGTCCTCAAGTGAAATTACTTGTCGATAACCGCTGTGATATCTTTGGACAATCACTCCCATAATACAACGATAAAACCATTTGTGCAACAATCACAAATAATTTCAGAAATCCACATGTACTCTAGAAAATAGATAAAAATACAAAATTCAAATATGAAGAATTACAGAATACGAAAGTGATACTTTTTTATGTTTTTTTTTTTCAAGAAGCTTACGTGTTTATATGGCCACAAAAATGATAACTACCTTCTCAGTAAGTTAGAGAATAATTACAGTTGCTATGGGTTGTTAATATCATCTAGTAATAGCCCAATAGTCATTTTATTTAATAGCTAGTTTGACCAAGTAATTAAATCCGAAATGATTAAGATAAATAAAAAATATTATTTCAATCAAAGAAATCCAAAAGAACATAGACCTTTTAATAATCGGGTAGAATGTTAATCGAACCACCGACCTCCCACACAAATTCCACACTTTCTACCAATTGGATACTTTATCTAATTTAATGATTTCTTTCAAAAATATATTTATTATATATAAATATCTAACAATCCCCCACATAAACAAAATAAGATAAATATAAATATTATTCTGTAGTACGGTAGAATTCATGCATGCTTAGGCGTTTATCGACTTGAACCTTGACTTTGTATATTCTATTGGGTTTGCTAACGGTACGGTGATCTATGTCTTGAACTCTGCAAGTATAGTCGCAAACTGAGACAATAGAACACACACATGATTTCTAAAATAATCATCGAGTTCTTGTGGTTGTGTAAGTTTCCCAGTTTCTTTAAGTGCTCTAAAAAATTAGCCTCAATTCTCATAGGAAGCGGCCTCACTTCCATACTCAAATAGGTGCTTATGTGAAGAATACATGTATCTAAACACCCCCACTGAATAACACCTACAATAAGCATTAAAAACATTAGCTCATCCTCTAACCATTAGTTGTACTACACATCATGGAGATGGAGGGAAAGGGGGGTTTGGAATAAATCCAATGTAGTAACCCCACGGACCACTCTAATAATTTTGTTGTCTCATTAAACCTTATCTATGGGATCTCCAGTCGCAAGGTTGGATTTTGATTATAGGTTATCTAGTTCGTAATAGGCTCTAGCCCCATTCCTCTCGATGTTTTCCAAACTAGCTCCCTAGCTAATCTTTTGGTTATTGGGTCAAAAATATTTTCACTGACTTTACATAGTCAATAGCTATAACCTCATTCCTTAAGTAGCTGACGCACTGTATTGTGCCTCCTACGAATATGTCTAGACATTCCATTGTAAGATAAATTTTGAGTTCTTGAAATGGCTTCTTGACTTCACAATGGAGAAATAGTAGGAAGTGGTTTAGAACACATATGGACATCAATAAGAAAATTTATTAACCATTCAGCCTCCTTACATGTCTCATCTAAAGCTATAAACTTAGACTTCATAGTAGATCATGCATTATAGGTTTGCTTAGTGGATTTCCAAGGTACATCACCACTTGCTAAAGTAAATACATATCCACTAGTAGATTTACTTTCATTGGTATCGAAAATCCAATTAGCATCAATATATCCCTCAAAATTGATAACTGCCTCTAACATAACTTAGAGAACAATTGCAATTTTAAGTGTCCTTAATATCATCTAGTAACAACANATCCAATTAGCATCAATATATCCCTCAAAATTGATAACTGCCTCTAACATAACTTAGAGAACAATTGCAATTTTAAGTGTCCTTAATATCATCTAGTAACAACAAAACAATCATTTTATTTAGGGAAATTACCTTAACCCCTGCATTTTAATTTTCAATTTCAAAATTCAGGTACAAAGGGTTTTCTTTCAAAATCAGGTTAAATTTATTTTTTAATTTAAAATCATATTATACACACTTTGCAACTCCCACCCTTATTTTTAAACATGCACATGGATTACCCCACCCAGCCCCATCCTATCTATCTTCGTAACCACCGTAAATAGCCTCCGTCATACAGGCTTTCTATTTTTCTAATTGCAAGCAAATGGAGTACAACACCTATTGTGAGAGAAAATCGAGTCATGGAAGAAACATCGAGCACGTATCCCAAAGTATCCCAACCACCACTTATGGCCTTTACTGATGGTGAACTTGCTCCCTTCGCCGATTATCTTTCCGACTTCACGCCACCACATCTCCCTCCCAAAAAATGATCAAATTGGCAGTGACCTTAGGTGAAAACTCTAGATCCGCCATCCCAACCAATAGGCCCTACCATCATACAGACCTCGCATTGGCCAACTCGCCTATTCAAGGTGATTACTTTCATGGAAAAACATTCTCAAGCATGATGTTTGGTTAAGGTGGCGACGGTGGTGCATTGCGGGTGATGGTGGTGGATGCATTGTACAATTTGAGTGGTCTGACTATATGTGGTGTAGTTGGTCCAAGTGGTGGTGGCGCTATACAATCTGGGTGATCCGATCTTCGATTTAGGGATTTACATGGTGAATAAAAATCATGAAAGGGTGAATTCTCATGTCCGACGAATTTTGCATACTCCCTCTAAAATTTTTAAATCATGAAAGGGTGATTTTATTGGTGATTATTGGAGGAGGTCGTGGTGGATTGTGGTACAAGTGATGGCGATGAATTGTAGGTGGTGGTGATACAATGCAGATGGTAGTGATAGTGGTACGTTTGAGAAGGAGGTAGTGGGAGTTCGTTGTTCAGTCTATGGACTGGCTTGTTGCTTTGAGTTGCGGTGGTGATTGGTTGTTGTGCTGCAATGTACTGTGTGGATTTATTTGTGGTGACCTTGTGATAAAAAATATTAATTGTGATCGATTTTGACCAGATCTGTAATTGTGATCGGTTGTGATTGTATGTGTTGTGATGTTGGCCTACGATATATGTATATTTATTTGTGGTTACCCTTTGTGATAAAGTCTATAATAACTCTAATCAATTGTGATCAAGTGTGTGTCAATTCTGATAGATTGTGACTGTATATGACCAAATTAATAGTAACTTGGTTACATACCGTCACTCCTAAGATTGACTTGGTGAAAGACAATCACAATGAAAGACAAACTTAAAAATAATAATTGTTGGAAATGGGTCAACTTTAAGTCCAATTTTGAGTGGGATCCTACGTCGATTTTAACGGGACCAAGCATATTCACGTTCTACTCCGCGAGGTGATCAACGTGATATATTTATTTATTGAAAACCATTTAGAATTGAATAAAATATTTAA